>SNVD02016266.1:0-125919 GCA_013180625.2 Boswellia sacra | reverse complement strand
TTGAGGAATCATGATGGACTGACTAGAGTTCTGACAGATGTTCGGTATGTACCGAAGTTGAAGAAGAATCACATCTCTTTGGGAGCCTTAGAATCTAAAGGCTGTGGTATATCTATTCGAGATGGTATTCTGAGGGTCACTTCAGGCGCTCTTGTGGTATTGAAAGGCACTAGGAGAAACAACTTGTATTACTATAATGGTAGTACGGTTACTGGATCAGCGGCTACGATTTCTGATAATGATGCAGATTCAGAGATCACGAGACTGTGGCATATGCGTTTGGGACATGCAGGTGAGAAAGCCTTATTCAGTTTCGTGAAACGAGGCTTATTGAAAGGTGCAAAGACCTGCAAGCTGGATTTCTGTGAGCATTGTGTTCTAGGAAAGCAGAAGAGAGTGAAATTTGGCACCGCTATTCATAATACCAAGGGTATTCTTGATTATGTTCACTCAGATGTGTGGGGACCTACTAAAACTGCATCTATGGGAGGTAGGCACTACTTTGTTACTTTTGTTGATGACTTTTCCAGAAGAACTTGGGTGTATTGTTTGAAATCAAAAGATGATGTACTTCTTGTTTTCCTTAAATGGAAAAAGATGATTGAGACACAGACTGGTAAGAAGATCAAGCATCTCAGAACAGACAATGGTGGTGAGTATTGCAGTGATCAATTTTTGAAATTGTGTCAAGATGAAGGTATTGTACGTCATTTTACTGTTATAGGTACACCACAGCAGAATGGGGTGGCAGAACGCATGAACCGGACATTGCTGGAGAAAGTTCGGTGTATGTTGTCCAATGCTGGGTTGGGCATAGAGTTTTGGGCTGAGGCTGTGACTTATGCGTGTCATCTCATTAATCGTCTACCATCAGCTGCTATTGATGATAGAACTCCATTGGAGGTATGGTCTGGACAACCTGTTTCTGATTATGATTCTTTACATGTTTTTGGTTCTCCTGCATATTATCATGTGAAAGAATCTAAGCTGGATCCTAGAGCCAAGAAAGCGATTTTCTTGGGATTTGCTTCTGGAGTAAAAGGATATCGTCTTTGGTGTCCTAGTTCGAGGAAGATTATATCCAGCAGAGATATGACATTTGATGAGTCTTCAATGTTGAAGAAATCAGAAAACCAGACAAAGGTGAATGGTACTCCACAGCAGGTGGAGCATACTCAGTAGCAGGTGGAGTTTGAAATGATGACATTGAACCCAGTTAGATCTGTTTAGACAGATGTTGATACTGCCTGCTGACAGAGGGCATTTTGGAATGAATGTAGCGGGTTCTACTCATGAACCTCAACAGCAACAAGAATCTATTGTAGTTGATAGGCCAAGACGTGAGATTCACAGACCTGCTCGATTTGCTGATATGGTGGCCTATGCACTTCCAATTGTAGATGCTTATGTTCCTTCCACTTATAGAGAGGCAGTCAGATGTTCTGAAGTTGATGAGTGGAAAAACTATGGGGAAGAGATGCATTCTCTTCAGAAGAATGAAAAAAAAAAAAAAAAAAAAAAAAAACCCCCCTTTTTTTTTTTTTTTTTTTGGAGCGTACTCAACTACCGAAGGTAAAAAGGCACATTGGGTTCAAATGGGTATATGCAAAGAAGATGGATTTCCTGACAAGAATACGTCCGCTACAGGCAAGTTTGGGCTAAAGGCTACGCTCAGAGGGAAGAAATTGACTACAATGAGGTATTTTCTCCAGTTGTGAAACATTCTTCCATTAGAATTTTGTTGGCCTTGGTAGCTTAGATGAATATGGAACTAGTTCAATTGGATGTAAAAAACTGCATTTTTACATGGTGACTTAGAAGAGGAAATCTATATGACTCAGTCAGAGGGATTCAGGAGTTGCTGGAAGGAAAAACTGGTTGTAAACTGAAAGATCGCTTTATGGTTTGAAGCAACTCCCAGACAGTGTAAAGCGATTTGATGGTTTATGATGGGTCAGAGGTACACAAGAAGCAAATTTGATAATTGTGTGTATTTTCATAGGCTACATGATGGTTCTTTCATTTATCTACTCTTGTATGGTGATGATATGTTGATAGCTTCGACGAATGTCGAAGAAATTGCAAAGTTGAAGACTCGGTTGAATCGAGAGTTTGAGATGAAAGAATTGGGTGAAGCTAAGAAGATTCTTGGCATGGAGATTAGCAGAGATAGAGGGAGAAGCAAGATTTGTTTGACTCAGAAGCAGTATCTGAAGAAGGTATTACAGCGGTTTGGCATTACAGAGCAGTCAAAACCTGTAAGTACCCCACTTGCTCCTCATATGAAGCTCAGTGCATCTTTATCTCCTAGTACAGATGAGGAACGAGAGTATATGTCTCGAGTGAGTTCCCGTATGCTAATGCAGTTGGTAGCCTGATGTATGCTATGGTGTGTACGAGACCCGACATTTCACATGCAGTTGGAGTTGTGAGCAGGTATATGCATGATCCTGGTAAAGGACATTGGCAAGCAGTGAAATGGATTTTACGGTATTTGTTGAGAAACCGTAGATGTTGGCTTAGTCTTTGAGAGGGATGATACATGTGGTCAGTGGCTATTGGTTATGTTGATTCTGATTATGCTGGTGATTTGGATAAACGTCGGTCGATAACCGGTTATGTGTTTACTCTTGCAAGAGCACCAGTGAGTTGGAAGTCTACTTTACAGTCTACAGTGGCTTTGTCTACTACAGAGGCAGAGTATATGGCAATGACAGAGGCTGTGAAGGAAGCTATTTGGCTACAGGGATTACTGGATGAATTGGGAATTGGGCAGAAGAAGATTACTCTTTATTCTGACAGTCAGAGTGCTATTCACTTAGCTAAGAATCCAGTGTTCCATGTTCGTACGAAGCATATTGATGTTCGGTATCATTTTGTGCGGGAGATCATTGATGAAGGGAGAATCTTACTTCAGAAGATTGGGACTGCCGAGAATCCCGCAGATATGTTGACTAAGGTTGTGACAGCGATCCAGTTCAGTCATTGTTTGGACTTGATCAACATTGTGCCTGTTTGACTGCGCCATTGGGCGCATTTGGAGGCGTTGCAGTTGTGATAGAGAATGTGGGGAAAAGAAAAAATTTGTGATGGGTCGGCATATTCGCCAAGGTGGAGATTTGTTAGCTTTTTTGGCTCATATGAAGTTTTTTAAAGATCCCACATCGATTAGCTTCTAAAATGTGGGTCTCTTGAAGGCTTATAAAAGAAGCCTTATGGGAAATTGTTTTGTGTCCCAAGAAAATATTCTCCACCCCCCTAAAGTTGTAAGGTCTCGCAAATAAGACCTCATAGTTTAAGGGCCTTTCCGTAAGGACCTTAAAGTTTGTAATATTTGTTTTTTCCCCTTTTATTTTGGGTATTTGTAGTATTACCCAATTGTTTGGGTAATTATAGTTTGACCCAACTATTTGGGTAATTGCAGTTTGGCCCAATAGTTGTGGAATTTGTATTGTAGCCCAAAAGTTTGTAATTCTCTTTGAAGATAGTGGAAAGTTTCTTCAGCGGCGCCCGAGGACGTAGGTACTTATACCGAACCTCGTTAAATCCTGGTGTGTATTCTATTTCTGCATTGTGGTTGATTGGTTGCCTCTTTAATTGCTATTATATTCAATTATCTGGCATAGTTGTGGTTGTGCATTTGGTTGTTCTATTGGTTATCGCTTCCGCTTGTGCATAACAGACTCCAAGGTGATGAGTGCTTTTCACTCAAAGAGGGAAATTTATCTATTATTAGGAACAAGGATTTAAGCTTAGAAAATTGTTCAATAACATCAAAAGATATATAGCCGGCGAAAAATGACATAAAAGAAAGAAATTAACAAATAAGTCGCTTCGGTGAAGGATGCTTCCACCTAGCTAGTTGATGAAAAAAAAAAGCTGTAAGCTAGATACTACTCTTTTAACTTTAAAATTTTAATTGTTTTATCACGTAAGAAGGATGACTCATTGAAACCTTTACCTTCTAATGCAATGAAGCCAAAGTGCAGGTCGGCAACATAGCACTTACGGTAATTTGGTTAAAAAATTTAAGATAATATCTTAATCATACAAACCATTGATTCATCTACCTTAATGTAAATATCTATGATCATATTTTAATATTGTAATTTAAAATAAAGAAAACCGATAGTATAACCCATAGAAAAGCGGGTAACATACCTGTAGTTTTGGCGGAAGACTGTATCTTCAGTAGAATAATTAGATCGTCTGCAAATAACCCCAAAAATTGAGATGGAATATATATACATGCATCCAACAACTAAGCGTTCGATCTTTGCATATGCAATAATATTCCCTATTATAATGTTATATGAGAGAGAGAGAGATGAAATTGCATTTGTGTTTCTCCGACTTGTTGATCTTCTTCTTCTTCTTCTCAGTGATATATGTATATATATATATATATATATATATATGCCCAACTGATCTATACATAATAAAGTGATATTCTAAATTCTGAATTATTCTGAGTCGATTAAAAAAAGTTCTAGCGATGATCGAGCTGTGTACCTTATGATGAGATCTGTCTCCTATAAGAACGTAAGTCGATAGAGTACAATGATCACTTGAGACTTGCTTCAACCCGCTGCATTCATATAAGTTTATATGTTATATAAACATACACACCGTGATCCAAATTTGGTTAAACGAATATTTGAGCCAATAGAAATCGAGTGTTTTTGTTTCTTTCCGGCTTTTGCAGAGTATGAGAGAGGGCTAGCTTGATGATGTTTTAACCTAAGCATAATAATTAATCTAACCAAGTCCAAGATTCAATCTTTGCTTTACAAGCTTCGAATGCAAGCAAGGCACACAACAGAAAGTGATAAAGTGATAGCTTTGCCCAAATACGATCTGGGCCGGGGGAAGAAAGAACACCTGGAAAGAAACCATAACAGCTAGCTAGAGAAATATAGCTATGCATCTTGTATCTTTTCTACGTTCTTCCGTTCCAGTTTCGTAAACGCGTTAATGAATTCTGACGTTTCTTCAATTAATTTGCTAGCTTTTTCACATGTTGCTTGCTTTCGTTTATATACGAAGCCGACAACCTTACGCTACCTATCCATTGCTTCCCTTTTGGTATATTATGTCTTCCCATTCGATGTGGGATCCATGAATTGGTCTGACCTTGAATATAAATGTACTCACTCTGTCCACATCGACCTATAGTCGTCCATCAAGGGGTATCTCTCCGAGGACAAACTGGACCATGTCGACCTCATTCACCCAGTTAATGTCACTCAGTCTGTCCGAGTATTGTGCCTACAATGACTTTACTTTTAACTGTAATTTCATGAGTACGGTTGCCACATCAAAGGAATCAGAAAGTAACTATAAATTCAGATGTTTAGCAAATACCTACCCAAAAAGTGGTGTCCAGGAAAGCAGACCTCTGGACACTGGTTGCGCCCATA
Organism: Boswellia sacra; assembly: GCA_013180625.2. NCBI lineage: Eukaryota > Viridiplantae > Streptophyta > Magnoliopsida > Sapindales > Burseraceae > Boswellia > Boswellia sacra. The sequence goes on along the minus strand of SNVD02016266.1, from coordinate 120,499 downwards.
TCGCGAGCTCTACAACGTAACATCCACAAGTAACTATCCATATGCGACATATAGTAGCCTTCGTCAATGTATAAAATTCGAAATGTATATTGCAATATTGGAGGAGAGGAGAAGAAGATAAACAAGCCTCAAATGCAAGCCACTCTGATGGCGTCATCAACGTCTTGAAGAACTCACGATCAGCTACGCAGACGTCCAAATCAATATCACCCACCTCGTCCTCCAGCCATTCATCGAATTTGATACAATTAGCAGCTGGTACGGGGGCACGTGGGTCAAATAGTGGAACCCAAGTCAACGAGGACATGCACGACACAATGACTGTATCTTGGACAACAGTCTTGCCATGATGTATAGTGGGCTCCTCGGGGGGCTGAAGATCTGGTCTCTCAGTGGGCTGAACATCCAGGGCCTCCGATTGTACTGTGGGCTCAACCCTCGCCCTCTTTCTACCCGATGAACTAACAAAGGGGCTCCGTTTATGCATTCCCAGAAATAGACGGCGACCTCAGAGCGAAATGAAGCTCGTGGGAGGAGTATCGGCGGCAGGAACACTCGTGTCCATGGGTTCAGGTTCTGTTGCCTCCAAACCTTCACCATCATCACCCAAACCTCCTTCTGAATCCTGTATTAAAGAAAACCGGAACGTCAGGTTAAGCGGTGTGACATAATGGAAAGCACAAAATCCATTTTTTAACTTGTGCTACGTACCGTGGCAGCGTATCCGAAATGCCTACCCAGTAGAACAATAGCCTTATGCAATCGAACTATCTCCTCCCGCATGTCCTTGTTCTCCACCCGTAACAATGTCACCTCCTCTCTGAGTCTCGCAAGCTCACGCAGAATTATGCTCTCGAACCCAACATGGACCGGCTGCACCTGTTTATCATTATTAACGATCACCTTCATAAACCAACCAAGCAGCAATGTAAACGGTTAAGTATACGAATGTAAATTCTCATTACATACCTTTGAGCTTGGACGAATGTCGTGTACGAGAGGGGAAATGTCACGGTAGGTGGTCGCACGCCCCGACGGATGAATCAAATCGCGTGCAGGACCATAGCTGTCGAACGTCTCTAGCCCAGGATTGATGGGAGTACTGACTGTGTCCATGTCTGCCCCCACGTAAGGTCTATCGAGAGGACTATGTCCAGCGGAATGAGTTCCAAATGGATCCTCATGACCGTGACTCTCGTATGCTGGACGTGTAGGACAAATGGGGGAAGAAGGCGACGGAGACCGCATACGAACATCACCTGTAGGATTGGATGTGTCTCTGGCTGGCCCTACATAGGTCTAATATTGGAATTCTGACCAGTAAGAGGTGGAGCTGATGGACCCTCTGTCGGAAGTGGCTCCATCCTCTTATCGGGAAATAATGGAACCTCCACAGATATTGCCTAGGTTACATGTCCACCTCTCCGGATGCCAATAATTTCAGCAATGTGTCCTCTGCTCCGCCTCAGATGGCTCCAAAATGACGAGTGAACGAGCCTGCGTCAACAAATAATCCATCAAATTAAACAGTGATTCGCGGTGACCAAAAACAAGAAAAGTTCATAAGACAGGGGAACCTTACATACCTACCTCCTAACCAGCAGGACATCACGTTTGACGATGTCCTCCGACGGGGTCTTCTTTGTCTCCCACTTCAACAAGTGTAGTATCCTCCCCTCAATGTCCTTGCCCACTCGCCCATATGTCGCCAATGTACGGTACAGCCTCGTACAACCAAACCTTAATAACATAAGGGTTATTTAGTGACACTATGTATTTAAATTTGTACACCAAAGTAAATAATAAACATGTCAACACACTTGTTTTCCAGTATGTACCTAAATAGCATAGGGGCACCATTCTAAGTTATATCTCTCTCCCTGCTTCCTCTTGGCTTGGACTCACTTCTTATACTTTTCTAACCTCGCGTCCAAAGCATTTTTCATTCCTTTAAGTGTCTTATCAAAAGATACCGAACCACATAGATAATTATTAAAATTATCCAATGTGTTAACAAAATTTAACCACACACGGGAGACAAGTCGGCGTTGATCCCGTGCTATGAAAAAATGCTCTAGCACGTAGTACAAGGCCAGCTTCAACACATCCTCCTCTGGCAGAGTTGACACATTCAATTTGTGAAGTCTCCCATAGAAATCCTTGAGCTCCATGTCCTCGCCCTCGAAGTATGTATCCAACAAAGGGTATGAATTCAACATAGTCGGTATTGGTGACACGGTGGAAGCAAATCTCAATCCGGTAACCAAACCAAACTCGTGAGCAGAAAAACGAATCAGTCTTCCTGCAAAGAAGGAAAAAAAATATAAGATGCCAATAATGTAACAAAAAAAACTACAAATACCAGATGCTCAAAAATAAAATTTTTTAACTACAGTGTAGTTTAAAACCATATTTTTACCTTCAATAAGGAACCACCTCTCTTTATCGTACCCCACTATGTTAACCTCCCACAGAAGCATATTGTGCACCAACTGAGATGGAAAGGATAGCTCCCGAATGTCTTAGAGAAACCCAAAACATGTATTACGAAACATGTCTTTTTGCCTCCCACTCAAGTTCGCGCGAATCCATTCTATATAGTCCAAACCTGCCAAGTTTGTGATCACCACATGGTAGTACTCAACATACAATGTCTTCAGGGTGAAGGACAGTCCAAATTCATTTGCTATTTGCTTCAACTTGCAAAAACAAGTCCGTTATAGTTAAATATGATGCAAAAAGGCAAAAAAAAAGGCTAAAACAAGCAAATTGTCAAAACGCTTGACACACTCGACAAAACTCGACAAAACTCGACAGTAAGCGACGCGCTCGATAGCGCTCGACAACATAAACGACGAAACTCCTGTCGGATACCTCCAACCGACAGACGATAATCCTAACATCCGACAATCCGACTGTGTCGGATGTCGGATTAGTTGAGTGTCGGATGCAGAATCTGACATTGTAAATTTTTTTGCTGATGTATCCCACACTCGACACAATTGTTTTCACTTTCATCCGATATGTCGAGTGTCGGATACATGGTTCGAGACATCGATATGTTGGTCTCCACGAAACCGACACTCGATGTCTTTGAAAATTCATTGATGTCGAGTTCGGTTCGTCCATCCGATACAGCTCGACAGGTTAGCATCGAGTGTCGAGCGAAAACCGACACTTGCCATTGTCTACCTCGAGACAAAAACCGTCGGTTTCCACAGTTTCCATAACATCAAACCACAAAAATCACCTAATAACACTACAGTTATCCCCATAAACCCATAATAAGTTCATATATTCATCGGAAACTCAAAGCCCTAATTCAAATTCCCTAAAAACTAACCCTAATCAAACAAAACAGAAAACAACCGAAAAAATTACAAAAGCTACGAAAAAACCGACGAATAAACTTACCAGAGTGTCGATTCTTGCTTCTCTCTGCGTCGTCTTGCTTCTATCTCGTGTCGGTTTGCGTTTCGAGTGGTGTCGAGGGGTTTCGGAAATATATGTCTGAAGAGGGAAACATAGGTTTTAGGAATAAATTGAATACATAAGAGTATTTTAGTCTTTTTGTTAACAAAGTATCTATAACATAAAAACTTTTCAAGATGTGTCTAAATTTTATATAAGTTTCTTAATTCTGTCCATATTTTTAATTTTTCCTTTTTTTATAAGTGAGAAGAGTTGCCGGTTTATATAATGATAATAAATGAAGGCTGATGGAACAGTTTGTGATTGTCTAGGGCCGGGGTGAGAGGATGAAGGGAGAAGAGAAACGGGTAAAAACCAACTAGTGTTTGTGGGGCCGTGAGAGAAGCAGAAAGGAAGAGCTAGAGAAATTAGAAAGAATTTTATTAGCTTTTTACTTGGTGCCATTTGACCAATGACCCGAGGGAGTCCTTGTGGAGTTTTAAAGCCTCTCCTCCGCCCCATAATCCAATGGCAGATCGACAGATGTAAGGCCTAGATGGGATAGGTGAAAAATATCTAACCCCATTACCTTAATTTATTACAATAGGCTGATTCACGTAACTTTGCTCATTTTTGTAGCCTTTAATGGATTAAATTTTGATATATATAACGTTATGAGTAATTACTAATGTTATGACCATCTAAAATTGGTCTATTGAATATAGATCCAGGAAGCCCATTATTCAGATCCGTTAACTTGAGTCCTACATTGACTTCTTCTAATGTTTATATAAATCCTTCTAAGATCAATATATACACATTTGTTTAAATGAGAGCTTCTCTCTCTAGAAAGCTTATTAGAGAATTTCGATACGACAAAAACTAATTTGAGTGTCAAAGAATTCTGACCGCTTTTTGACATGTTAGAGATCGTGCATCAACCATTAAGATAAAATATATTATAATATTCATATTTGATGAATGATTATTCCATAATTTATTTTTTTAAACCAACCAACGAGGATGTGCTTTCATGATAATTTAAAGTTGTATGGAGTTGGTGGTACTAATTAAAATAGTCTAATTTATGGTTGAGAAAGTAAGTTCGAAAAGGAGGAAAATGGCAAAACATTAAAATAAAAAAATAAAATTGTAAAACTATTCAACGAATATATAAATTGCTGAGCACCTTTACATGGTGATATAATATGGTAGCATGCCTGTAACGTAAGACCAAAAAAAAAAATCTATAGTGTATGTATGCATGGAAAAGAAAAATACCACACATTCATCTAAATATTATATCTTTTTTCAATTTAATTACCAAATTGATCCAATCAACGACTAACAAAATCTATGTATCATTAAAATATTTTAAAAAATTCAAGCCAAAAAGTCTACTGTCCGTAAGAAAAAGAATAAAACAAGACTACCAAAATACTATAAAAAAAGAAAGAAACATAATTTAGTGAAAAAGAAAATTGAGAAGAATAAATAGCCTGGCGTGGAAGAAAGAAGGACTTTTTCTTAGAGATATTAATTCCAACGCCCCTTTGATTTTAACCAACTACCTTAGATTTGGAGACTTCATAAATTAACTATCGCCTTTATTTTAACAAAAACTAATATTAACCCTAAAAAATTATTGAAACTTATGAAATATAAGGATCCAAGTACGATTTTCAAAAACTTCGAATTTAATTAACATGAAACCTCAAGGAAATTAGTACTAAAAGTTTCTCTTTTAACTTATCATACAAGGAATAGAGAATGGAGACAAGGATTGTCTGTCTTCTAATCAAAGAAATAATGCATTAACAAATTTGTACCTTATCTTGACATTTCATTTATTTTGAAATGGAAATACGTAATGGAACGGATTCCACACGTTCTCCAGAATGAAAATGAGAATGATGCATTTGAATTTGTACACAAGTAGGCTCCTCATGTTTGATTCAAATCGACTGAAACCTTTGGATGTGAAGTTCTTATATATATATATATATATATATATATTTTAAATTCAATTGGAACAACCCGTAGAATTGTGGGCAAACATATGACAAAAGTTTCTAATTAATGTTATAAATGAATTATATTAAATTTATGATATAAATAATAACCAATTGTTAAACAAAAATGTGATTTCATTAATACATTTGACACATCTAACAGCCCATATGCAAGGTTTATATATTAAAAGTTTTACATTAGAAAGATATCATGCGTAGGAATAGATAGGGTCTCTTACAAGAGACATGAGCTTGAATTTAAATATAAAACTATAGGAACAGCTAAACTGAAATTTCACGAACTACCCTTAACTTTTATGAAATTATCATGTAAAAATGTATTTTGTTATTTTCTATAAATGACAACCCTATCTTTTCAAAAATTCACCATGAAACACCTTTCTGTTACTTTGACCATTAGATGACATCAGCTTTCCATCCAAAACCTCTTCAATTATAAAAAAACTCTTATCCCGAGTCATAAAATAAATAAATTAATTAAAAATTAACAAATACTTACAAATGGCCCCCCAAAGAAAGTAAGCTCAATCACCACCCTAAAAATATCCTACCACCACCATCACAAACTGAAAATCCACCACACCCCCACCATCAACATCTAGCAACACTAGTAAGCAAAAACTCCACCACCGCCATTCGATAACCTAAATAACAACAATAATTACTCATTCAATACAGTAGACAAATATGATCAATTCATTTTTTTATTTTTATCTTTTAATTTAATTTTATCAAAAAAATTTCTTAATTTAACAATGCCTTTATAATCATGCTCCTCCAATCCTTATTGCTTTGTTTAATGTAGACAAAATTTATTATCTATTGTAATACTGATTTTACGAAATTAAAATGAAAAACAAATATGAAACCTATCTAATTTGGGACTCGTTTTTTTTCTTTTCTTAAAATAATAAAATTAAAAATCCCACCAGACTTCTACCGCGACCCACCACTGGCCACCATCGAAGTCGCGCGTCCACGAACACCGCCACCACCTCCGAACTCCTCGTGGCCATCTCTCTTCATATTCGTCGGTGTCTCCTTCGTTCCAGGCTTCGATCGACGAAGATCTAGCGGTGAAAATTTCAGCCAAAGCTTTCATAGTTAGATCTCGGTCGATCAGAGCCTCGAACAAAGGAGACGCCGATGGATTTGAAGAGAGCTGGCCAGGACGAGTATGGAGGTGGTGGCAGTATTTGTGGAGGCTCAAATTCTACGGTGGCTGGCGATGGACGTCGGCAACTACGGCAGCTCATTCCGGTCATTTGTGTATTTTTCATAAATTTATTTTAAAAAATAATTTTAATTTTTTTAATTTTTTTAATTTATTTAAATATATAGTTTAAATAATTAAATTAATTTTCAATAAAAATTAAATAAATATATATTTTAAAAATAATTTCTTAAAAATTATTATGTAATAATATAATCTAGTCCTATATTATACCAAATATAAAATAGTATAATATTTAGTTCAGTCTTATATTACATCAAATATAAAATAATACTATATACAATCCAATCTTATATTATAGTTCTAATCCAATTTAGTCGCAATCCAGGTTCTAATCATAATCCAGTCCCGTCTCGGCTCCCAGGGGCCTGAAAGCTTCATCAGATGTTATTTTGTCTCTCATAAACAATGCATAATAAATAAATTTTTGGTTCAAATCTAATTAAATGGTTCTGTTAACTTGGTGGTAGAGGGCGAGCTCAACATTTTTAGTGGTCCAGGTTCAAATCTTGTCACTTTCAAATTTCAATTTATTTTCTATATTATTCACTGTGTCACAAAATGACAATTATAACCTTCAACATTCAAGTTGTTTACATACACTTAACGATTAAATTAAGTAGTTCATGATGACTTTTTGAAAAGATAGGGTTGTCTTTTATATAAATTGACAAAATGTGTTTTTACGTAATAATTTCGTAAAAGGTAGGGGTAGTCTGTGATATTATACCGTTAAACATATAATTATGTCTCTTACATACATGGCTGCGTGTCTTGGATTCTATAACGAGAGTTCATCAAACTCCTTGATTATTCCATCATGTTGTGTACTCTTGCACATGAATCTAATGGCCTAGCGATATGGTCTAATCGTTCATATTTATGTTAGTGGTACCAAAGCCAAGTTACACTAAATATTGGATTTACAAATATTATGCAATAGGGTCATTTGTCATCTTTCCAGCAATTCTTAATTGAATTGCACAACTCTACTTTGTCAACAATCTGCATATATTGTAGAGTCTTCTAAGTCCAAGCCATTTAAATTTCAACAGGGAGTTACTGTTTGAGATGATTTTCCATAAGTTTGTGGTCGATTTGCACAAGGGATAATCCCAAACCTTTAAGTGATGACATTAAAGAAATATCTAGCATTGGAGACAATTTTGGGCTATTAGAAATTAAATTTGTGATATGATCTGTGGCTCTCAAATTATAGTTTGTCGCTTAGTTAATTTCTAGGCAGTTGTCAGATTTGTCATGATAGTTGGTGATAACTAACTTGAGAGGGTTTACTTCTAGAATTATCTATGCATTATAAATAGGTGTCATTAAGTGAGGCTATGAGATATTTTCTTTCATATAAAAATTAGGGTGCAGTGAGAGAGGTTCTTAGAATCCTAGAGAGAGGAAGCCAGAGAGAGATAGCTCTTCTTAACCTCATCTACGAGATTAAGAGCTATGTAAAGTACTTTTGCAAATTAGTTTTCCGTAATGTAATTACTTCACTAGAAAAATAAAAACTTACAAGGTTTAGAGAATTCTAACAATTTCTTAACTATGAGCTCTCACACACCCTTGAATGGAGCTTTGAATGTTATGATAAAGCACTACTAGAGATTACTTATTTATACTACTATAATACCCAAACTAGTAGAATTACTATTCCTAAAAGTATTAGTAAACATAGCCCAAATAGATAAGCTTTCCGAATTAAATAGGAAATTAGGTATATAATCCTAAATTAGAGATAAATCCTAATTCTAGAGGAACAAGGATTCAAATTTAACTAACACAGTAAATAGGAATCCATTAATTAATTAAATCCTAATAGGAAAGGAATTTCCTATTTTAACATAATGAAGATACTTAATTGCATTTTATTTATTTCTAATTGTATTTACTTTTTATTAAAAGGGATAAAAAATTTGAGGAAAAATGATAAAAAATTAAGGAAATCATATTATTTTAACAAAATTCGGGTTAGACTAAATATAATATGTCTCTTACTAAAATATTATTTTTTTCCAAAATCCATTTTTCGGTCGTAGCTCAACTCCGCCACACCTCCGGCCTCCCACCGCGATTAATATTGAGCCTCTAAAATGAATGTTTTTAGTTAAAGGTCTGATTTTAATATTTAATCAATTAGATGTTGATATATACCCTTACCGTGTTAAAAACCTCGTTGCCAGCAAACTTAAGCTGTCCTACAATAGTATAAAGGGTTTTACAATAATTCTAAAAGATCTTCGACGTTTATAGATGATTAAAAAAAACTCCAAACTATTTCGATGATTTCCAAATTATTAGATATCTTAGGAAGACACGAATCCTTAAGGTGTATAAATTTGTTGAGAAAAGGAAAGACTAAATTAACTACAAGTCCTGGGATGGGAACATGCATCAAGCATTCGTAGAGAGATCAATTCCACAAACCTTCGTTGAAGTTTGTTGAAATCTTATATGACCATTTATGATTCTGAAAATTTCATATACCTTTCCTCTCCGTTAAAAACCATTAGAAATTTATGCTAAAAATGTATATTTTTCTAAATTAATTGGCTCTTAAAAATATTTAAAATTCTAAAAATCTAAAAATTTAAATTAGAAAAATCAAACAATTATCTTGAAAGACTTAAATTATATAAGACATTTTTTTATAGGTACAAATACAGTATTTTTTATTATTTCTAGATTTTAATAAATGATTTTATTTTAAATTTTTTTAATAAAAATTTTTTTAAGAGTTTTTTTTAAGATTTCTTGAGGTAGTGGTTGATAGAAGACTATTAGTAAGTTTCAGGTTTTATTTTTATTTTGTTATTTTTATTTTAAAATTTTAAATATTTTTGAATAATCAACTATAGATAATTTGAAAGTTTTATATTTTTTTGATCGATTTTTTAACGGTTCTATACGAAGAGAGGAGATATGTAAGATTTTTAAAATTAAAAATGTTTTTGTGAGATTTTGATAAAACATATTGACCAATATGATGCTTAAAGTTGAAAGTTGCATTGAAACTACCAAGAAATCAAGGAAATTTAAATATAAATAGTAATATTGATGGAGCGCATCTATTGACGCATGGATTCATTGAATAAAAAGATATTATCAGATGTTCCTTTTTTTTTTTTTTGCTCATCCTACGACTCTCAATAGGCGGTGCCGCCCCATGCCGTTTTCATAGGAATTATAAATATGTTAGACTATAACGTCTCCAATCTTTTGAATTAACCGATTTAACTAAAAAACTTTTACAAATTATCAATGCAATTACCAAATCATCCACAAGCATAGGTGTAATAATTAAAGCAAACCAACACAATAAAATTTTACACGAACTTATCTTTACCATATAATTTTGCTGGTTTACATATTCTAAGGACATATACTTCGCTTTCTTTAAAACCTTTTCGCTTAGAGATATTTAAATAGTTTAATCTATGAGCCTTCCAGTAGTACTCTACAAGTTCTAAATTTGGTCTCAATTCAAATCCCAAACAATAATATGCGAACAAACTATGCTGAATGCAGCTATGATTCCATTTGAACCCTCCCATAGACATCTAAACAACCAACAAATAAGCCAAAAAATAAACCTCCCTCACGGTGCTGCAGTCATTCAGCCAAAGCTCCATCGCAATCTTCCATTTGGCTGGCACACATCAATTTTACTTCACATTTATCAAAGTTTTTCACCAAGGTAACCAACAAACATGCATTGCTTCTAACGCCTTTTTAATACCGCTCTCGTTTACCCAACAATCAATCTATTCTAGCAACATATGTATTCAATTTCAGTTCATTGCACAATTTGCTTTTCATTTTGCTATATCTACAAAACAACTCAACAAAAAAACTTCTACAACTCAACTCGTGAAAAAAAAAAAAAAACCTTTCTCTTGTGCTCTCTGACAATTTCAAGATAACAATGCTTTAACCATGCACTGCCATCCTCCTTCAGATATATAGAACAAATCTACCTAAATTTAGCAAGCACAAAATACGCTTTAACAAGTCATTATAAATGTAAGAAAATACTTATGTGGGACATATATGTTACTGAGGTGGTATGTCTATCCACTATTTTTTGGCTATTTATTGAAGGTGGTTAATTTTTCAGTTTTTAATCAATTTTCTTAACCATCCTTAATTTTTAAAATGAAGATAATAAATATAACTTATAAAGGAAGAAAATAGATGATAAAGTCCGACTCGAATAGAGATGATAATGCAACCAAAAGTAACAAGTGAAAAATGTTTAAGTTAAAAAAAAAAAATGGTCGATATATATGCTGCAGTTAGTTTCGATTATAACACAATCTGGTTAACTCCAAAGCATATTTGAACCACTGAACATTTTATGGAGCATCTCACCTACGTAAAGCCAAAACATCCTGCATTGTCTAATAAATTGGGATAAGTGCATTATATGGATTCTTAGCAAAGTATATATCATGTAATCCAAACTAACTTGATTTAATTTGGTATCCATGCATGCAAATCATAATAAAATGCTACACGTAAGAGTTAGGATTTGTTAAGATCATGCCATCTATCATGCCATGTGTGATTGTTGTGTTGGCAATTTTGGAGAAAAACAAGATGTTGAATATTTGTTTTCCTATTCTTCTACATAATTTTTTCTTATTTCAGCTTACTCAATTTTTAACTGATCATGTTAGGCAAGACTTAACTGCCATATATTTTCAGGATATTTTTTTAATTTTTTGAAAATATTTATTTTATCTTGTATTAGGAAAGATTATGATCATGATTATTCATTGAATATCTTAAACGTGATTTAACTTTTCTTGACTTCAAGATATACAGGTTATTTGATTGATATCAAAAAGATCTTGAAAGATCCTTATGCAATAAGACTTGTTGGATGAGTTCTAATGTAAGAAGACTTTTATTTCATGTGTAGTTTAAGAGATTAAAAGATTACTTTCTATTATTCATTGATCTTTATCTCTTAAGTTACGTTGCAGATTTTACAGGTTTTGGACAGCTTTGATCAAATCCTTTTTCAACAAGGAAGTGCTAGACGTGCAGCCTATATAAAGGAGAGATCATTCAAGATCCAGAATATGCAAACTTTGTTCAAGTATTTTGTTGAGAGAGTGTTCAATGCACATCTGTGTATGTTGAGTTTGCATATTTGTTCATTTAGCTTTTAGCTAAGTTTATGTTCTTTAGAGTTCAATCGTGGCTTGAGGGATAATTGTTTTCATGAATCTGTAACTAATATCGTGTGGTGTCTTTCTTAACTGGCGTAGTTGCGATATTCGTGACTAATAAAGTGCAGACAACTTTGTTGAGTTTTATCTTCGTTAGTTGAGTATTATTGGGGAAAGTGCTTTATAGTCAAGGGAGACTTGATCTGTAGGGTAGTGAAGTGTAGCAAGGTTAGAAGTTGATCTACTAAAGTTGAAGTTCTTGAAGAGAGAGCTTGGGTTACAAAGAAAGGTGAGTGAGAGAGAAAGGGGATTTTCTCTACTATAAATCCAAGTAGTTTGTAATCTGGAACAACTTAGTAAATTGCAACTTGGCTGCCTATAGATGTAGGCTGATTTAGCCGAAACATGTAAAACTTCCTCTGTGCAAATTTTATTTACATCTATTGCATGTTTGGTAACTACTTGAGTTTCATAGTACATAACTAAGTCTATGGCTTTAAACCTTACATGATTAAAAATCCAAACAATTAGGGCTGTACTTGCATCGGTTTGGATGAGTTTTATGCTAGCCAAAACCAACCAAAAAATTTTGGATTGTTCAAAATAGAAACCAAAGCAACACATTTATATTGAAAACTGAGAAACCGCAATAATTGGCTTTTGATTTATATTAATTGGGTAAGAAAAAAACTAACTTTTACTATGCATTTATTAATTTTAATAATTTGGACTCAGTACTACACAACTTTACATAAATATATATTTATATATAATTCAAGTAATTTATGCATAAAAATAATATATTATTATCGGCAGACCAAACAATAAAAGAAGAAACTAGAGATAAATATCTCCTTTTAGGTTGTCTAAGTTAATACAAGGAACAAACAAGTCCAGGTTTTTATTAGGTACCATGCCATTAAAAAAAAAAAGTTCTAGGTTTGGGCATGCCTTTCTTCTATTCCAAAGTAAGAAATTTACGTATTTTTCGTTAATATAGCAAAATTGTAGAAGAATTTTAGTTTACTAGTGTTTCTACGAGATTAAATATTGATATAATATATTTTTTAAAAAAAGATGTTGTCTAATTTTGGGTAGCTTTGGGTTAAAAAAATGAAACCCAATCCATTCTTTCCAATTACAACACTAATTCATGTAGGTGAAGGAAAGATAAATTGAAGCTAAATGGGAAAACTATATAAAGGGTAGTTGATACACTTGGAAGACATCCCTTGCGTAAGAAATTAAAGGAGAGTGATAGAGAGCAAGTGTTGTGTGTCTTTTATTGTTATTTATGTTTATGTGTAAAGCTTTTGAGCTTCTGTTGAGAGTTATAAGTCGTGTAAGGCTTAAGGTCTTGAGTATAAAGCTTTGAGCTTCTGTTGAGAGTTATAGGTCTTGTGAGGCTTCAAGTCTTGAGTATTCACATGTGTCTGTAACTGGGTATTCTGTTATGTTATTCATATTAGCGTTGCGTTGAGTACACAGTAACAAAGAGTATGCAGTTGCACTACTGTTGTGTTCTTGTGGGAACTGTTTTACATAGACTAGGTGAGTAAGAGTAGGGAGTCTACCACTATAATCAGTCCTAGGTCTTGTAAGACAAAGATAACATAGTAAATTGCAGCTCTTGCTAGGACTATAGACCACACAAAATCCCACATCAGTATGATATTATCCACTTTAGGCCTAAGCCCTCATGGCTTTACTTTTGAACTTTACCCAAAAGGCCTCATACCAATGGAGATATTTTTCCGTACTTATAAACCCATGATCCTCCCCACTTCTGGCTAACGTGGGACTTTGGTCGCACACCTAACAATCCTCCCCTCAACAAAGGATCACACCATTCCGCATTGTCCAAGCCTCCCCTTAAACAACTATCCATCCATCTACTCCATTGGGGTCAACTACTCATCTTCACTATGGGCAACAACACATCCATGAAGTTCGAGAGTACCCACCTGCCTCAAGAGCTTGCTCTATCCATGTCAAATCCTCTTTACCGTGTTGAGGTCAAGACACATCCATGAAGAATTCGGAGCACACAAGGTCCAATAAAGTTGAACCAGGGATCCAATCACATACTTAACGGGGGCCCACCACCTTCTTTTGGCATTCTAAGAATTTCCTCCACATGTTCTCATAGCTAAGTCTGGGACATAGCTCTTATACCACTTGTTAGGACTATAGACCACATAAAACTCTACATTGATATGGTATTGTCCACTTTGGGCAAATCCATTTAAACTTTACCTAAAAGGCCTCATACCAATAGGGATATTTGTTCGTATTTATAAACCCATGATTCTCCCCACTTCTGGTCAATTTATGACTTTGGTTACACACTTAATAGCTTTTGTTACCCGTAGATATTGGTTTTACAATCGAACCACGCAAAACTCTTATGCTGATTTGCTTTATAGTTTTCTGTTATATTTTGCATTACAATCCATACACAAGTATATGTTCAGATAAAATTTGTGTAGGGCTATTTGCTTGCATATTAATGCTCTAAATACCACTTTTTTAAAATTTGCTTATTACTCTAAGCACCCTTTCCAATATCAAAAAGTATGTTAAATAAAATCCTTAAATCTCATCTATTAATACAATAAAACTTATCTCTCTCTAAAGTGATTTCCGTTGTCTTCCTGTTTAGTTAGATGATTTATTAAATTAATGTTATCATTTATGAAAGCAAGCCTGGTATTCTTACTCTCCTAGTAGGGAAATCCAATATTGGGAGTTCACATATATTTGTATTGAGATGATGTCGTTGAGGTCGACTATCCCTTAAATTCTGGTAATGCACCAGGAGGAAAGAAAAGCTCACGTCGTGTTGTGTCTTATGCAAACGGAGTGTTCACTTTAAATCAATGCCTTGTGGTAATTCTACTTATAGTTTTTATTAGTTCTATTTATTCTTGCATTCAACACATATAATAACAAGCAAGTTCAAATCAAACATGGGAAAGCTTTAAGCTTCATTAAATTAATTAAATCATTTTGGTCGATCTTCAATTTTTTTCATTTACAAACTTATCACTAGAAGAAAGAAATCTTATTGAACTAAAATGCTTGAAAGATATCACAATAAAAACCTCATCTCTCTCTCTCTCTCTCTTTCTAAAAAAAAAAAAGAATTCCTCCATTTTAATTTTATCATTCTTCATAAACTTTTAAAGGAGCTCCAATAAAAAAAATTAATTAATTATTCGTATAAGCTTGAGTGGTTTCCTAAACCATTAATTATTCAATATATGATTATTTTCAATTTTTTTGCTTTAAATATTAATCGATCAAAATAACATAACAAAACAAAGGAGATCATTATGAAAAATCTAATGAAAATTGACTGTCCTTCCATGTAATTTTTATAATGATATTTTAGTAATATTTATCAAATAATTGTTGTTCAAAACATTACAATGAGTGTAAATAGCTTCTCCCTATATTTATAAATGACATTATGTGACAGATTATTAAATGGGCGTGGAGTATTCTTTTTCGAGAAAATTTAAAAAATAACCATAACCGTTTGGTTTGGGATAGTGGGAAAATAAAGAGTTGTGTTTTTTTGACCTTTTTTTGAAATGGCGGCATTTCATTGCATGAAAATTTTTGGACTACCAGGAATGTCAAAAATCCCCCCCGATTTGGGGTTTCTTGGAAATATTTCCTCTTGTCTTTTCACCATTTACAATAGGTTATTGCCAAAAGTGTCATATCTCACGTTCTTTTTTAAAGGTGGCCCCCATGTTTTTGTTTGCAAGTCAATTTATGCTTTAACCAAACTTAGGAATATGCCGTATGATCTGGGTCAAAAGCCCGAAGATGATTTGTTGCAAGAAAAAGGGGAATTCTTGTGACTTCGATTGAACGTTGTTTATTTCCTGGTCCTTGGCGTTTTCTCTAAGCAAGACATTTTATACACCTTTCAAATCATTGTGGGCCATTGTTTGATTTTCAAGATAACAAAATAACTTCCCCCCTAAGTTTGGGCTTTTGATATCGTACAACATACATGTGTTTTTCCGCGTTGGAAGATTGAGACAGGCTTTTAGATTTTATAAAAAAAAAAATAATAACAGAATAACGCGACGCTTATAAAATTTATTTATAAAATTTACATAAAAAATTAATATAATATCAAATAAATAAAGAATAAATACAACATTAGTCTTTATAAATAAATAAATAAAATTAATGAACCACGAACTATTTCACTCAATTGATTAATCTTTTGAGTTAGATGTCCCGTTTATTATATCTCAAATTATTGTTTTAGAACTCTCTTAAAGAAGAATCATTGTATCAAAGGGAAATGATATTGGATTTGTAAGATGAGTCATTAGTGGTTTAAAATTTTGAACTGAATACCCGCTATCTCTAGCAATAAGTTGTTGATGTAATTAACTTTAATATGATAAGAAAAGATGAAAAAGCAAAATCAAAACCAAAACCAATATGAATTGCTTCGAAAGCCGAAACCCACAAAAAAGAAACAGATGGAACCTAAATAAACAAATAGTTTGCGGAGATATGATTAAATACAGGCTTTTTATTTTCCTTTTCGGGTCTTTGTAGAATAATCCTCCCGCATGAGTTTGCATTGATGGTTGGAAAGGCTCACACATTGTAATTTGACTCGAAATTCAATTGAGTCAATATGTAGAGCCCATAAGCCCATGTAGAAACGGGTACAACGAGCGTCGGTTAAGCCCATTATTTCGAAAATGCCCTAAGCCATTACCATTTAGGTTAAAAAATTAGACCGTTGAATTCAACCCTTACACAATTTACAAACTCTTTTTACAGCCCTTTCTAGATAAAATTTGTTTATAAATATATATCTTATTCTATTCCAAAACTGTCGTTTTGATCTCTTTCTATTTTGATTGAGATTTTTTTCCCCTTCCCTTTATTCTTACCTATCCGTGCATTTAGGTTTGTATGCATTTATATTAAATAATTTTGGAATTTAATTCCATTGCTTAAATGATTTTGATTTCAACTTTGATAGTTCTGATCTTGAAGAATACGAATTTGAATATTGATCTTTTAATTGGGAAGCATAATCAAGCCATTAGTTTGATGGCGTTTAGGCATAGGATGTTGGTGTACGTGGGAGTTGAAATCGATTTTCAAAAAATATGGCTTGCTTCTTATTTTGGGCTTTTCTTTTGAATCCGATAAAACTTGACATGGTTGGAAGCAAGTTAGAGCTGTGAGCTTGTAGCAATCAAATTCTGAACTATTATGTTGTTATATCATATTGCAAGAATAGCCCCTCTCCTAGGAGTGTTTGCTAATTTAAGTATTAAATCTATTTTTTTAACAAAAAATAAAGGTGTTTAAAAAGAGATTAAGAGGGACTCCAATAATATTACTTTAAAAATCAGCAAGGGGTCAAAAGAACATATAATTAAGGAGTCCCAAACCGAGAAACAAGATTATTAAGGGGTAATAACACGAGAGTACGAGACACCCCCATCATCTGCCTACCGTTTGATATTTGAAAAATACACTGTTTATTGTAAGCGGTTAAAATCGATAGAATAGGGGTAGAATGATAATCAATCATACCCAAGTCAGATCCATTTCGTTTAGGGTTGCCACAACAACATTAATAAAATAAAATCAGAATTTTATTTAACACTACCCTATTTTCTCTCTAATCCTGTGTTCGTCTTCTTGTCGTCTTCACCTCTCTCCACACATGCCGAATGGTTGAAGTTGCAAATGTCACAACCACCATCTCTTCTCTTCGTATTCTTCTCAACTCAAGCCCCCCTCTTCTTTAACTCGAAAATCCTTCCTTTCGCCTTCAAGCTTCTTCCCAAAACTCTATTTCTTCATAAAACAATTAAATTAAACTCTTCAATTTAACGTAACGTAACCTAAAATCACCTCTTCTTATGGCTAGTCATGCCACCGGATTCAAAATCCTCTGACACACATTCTTTCAAAGTATCATCACAATTTAAGCGACAAAAACAACTCTAATATTAAAATTTTGGAATATTATAATTTTTTATTTGTAATCGTTTCATTTAAAAGAAGGGCATATCAGACATTTGCGCTATACAATCTATGTCATAACCTCTTTCCTTAATGGCAGTTCATGGCGAGGAAGAAATTGTATATTTACTGAAACCACATAGGGTTTTATTAATTATAAATTGTAAAAATTAAATTTTTAACTTAAAATTAGACATAAATTTATGACTATTTATCACAGATAGCATGATTGAGATAATTGCTGAGATGATATTATTAAATACAATTTTAACTTTAATTTCAACTATTAGAGTAAGCAAGATAGATCCTAAATTTGTGTTTATATATAATTTTAGGCCTACAGAAGCCCATAATGCAACTAAAGCCTAGCTTTATGTCTTGCGCTAGCACTAAGGATGAAAATTTTTGATACAACCCGCAAATCTAACACAACACGACATAGAAATTAGCGGTTTGTATTTGCCTTAATCGTGTTCAGGTCATGTTTGTGTAGAAATTTTCAACACGTTTAATAATCGTGTCGTGTTCAAGTTAAGGAATTACACTTGCAGGTGACAAACTCATTTACGACACGAACCCGTTTATGACACGACCTTATTTATAACGCGATTGATACGAATAAAACTGATAACATGACTAATATAGATTGACACGATATTTTTAAAGTGATATAATTACAAATACAAATTAATTTTAAACTATAAATTACTAAACTGAGGCTAAAAGAACCTTTATTATTATTATCATGTTAGTATCTAACACGAAAATAATCCATTTATTATTCGTGATTGTGTGTCCATTTATTATTCGTGATTGTGTGTCGTATCATGTTATCCATTTAACAATCATGTTGTGTTCGTGTAGGATCTCCTTAACACGAATAATAAATGGGTCATGTTCAGATTGGGTCAATCTTTGTCGTGTCACAGCTCTACACGACACGAACATGATCCATGAACTCACTCGAATTCCCATCTCTAGGTAGCACCACCTCCATCCAAACCACTTGTGCTTTCTCATGTATTATATTATAGTAAGAATAAACCAGGCTACTGGTGTTTTTTATCCCACAATGTTATCAAAACTCTATTTACGTTACCTACTCAGGCAACCCGATCTATGTTGATCCAATATGCCAATTGTATTGAAGGTTGATAAATTAACATCACTAACGTGACTTTTTAACTTTTCGATTTTATTTATTGGATCTCATAAGATGAATGATTATTATTTCAAACCGATTTTGAGTTAAAAGATATCGTCTCATATAATATATAAGCATTTCCAATCCAATTCAATTCAATTCAAACCCAAAAAGTTTCTTTGCTTCCACCAAACATTCCCTTACCATAGAGTTTGCAATAATTTGTGTATTCTGCTGGTAAACCCTAAACAATTCTCGTTAGCTTCTAAGGGTCCATTTATTAAGACTTTTACTTAACTAGAACTTAAAGACATAGAACTCGTAAATTAACTTCTAAAAATAGATCTTTTCAGAAATATTATGATTCTTTTTTCAAATAATTGTGCCCGTCTTTTCTAATATTAAGCCACCGCGAAGGAGTTTCATGTTTTTAGAGAACCATAGATTAGAACTTCTAAAATAATATAAATTAACTTTTTATGATCCTTTAAAAATGTTGTTTTATTTCTATTGGAAACTTTAAGCGTCTGAATAGACTTAAAATATCTTTTATTCATCACCCATAAGCTCTTCCTTAATCTTTAGAACCTTGGGGCTTGTTTAGTTAAACTTATTCAAATAAAGCTTATTGAATTAGATCTTTTATAAGTAGAGTTCATAGAAAAAGAAGCTATATTAATAAACTGATTGTTGTTTGGTTATCAATTAAAGAACTCTTTTAAATTAATAAATTGTTTGGTTATACATAATGAAAAAATCTTTTCTAATGACAAAATTGCTACAGAGGTATACAAATGCATGAAAAAAGAATTTACTAACATACGAAAAAAAGAAAAAGAGACTTGCACTTGAAGGGAAGTTCAACGCAATTTTGATGAGTTGATTCACGGTTTTTTTTTTTTTTATAGAGTAGCTATCATTGATTCTTTTATATTAGGGTTTTATTAAATAAAAAGGCAGAGTGAAATTTAAAGAATAATATGAGGATATTTAAGACATTTTTTAATCTTTTAAAAAGCTAAAAAAGAACTTTTTCCAAAAACCTCAATTTTGTACTTCTTCAGTAGATGTAAAACAATTTTTTTAATCATCCACAAATACTTTTCAGGTGGCAAACAATAAATTTTTTAAAAAAGCTTTTGACGTTAAAAAAACTATTTTAGTGAGTTAAAAAGCCCAACCAAAGGTGCTCTTAATCTAATTGCTTGTCTACTACTATGTTCAGCAAGCCACTAAAACCTCAGCCAAGTAAACTACTTTCATGAGGGGAATCGATTGCTTAAATTTATATTTTCTTTAGAATCTCAACAACTAGATGGAGCGAAAAAAATTTAGTGCAAAATATTAAAATTGTTATTTTCAAAAAGTGAAAACTACAAGAACCTAAGTCAGCTGCATTTCAAAGTCAATAAGACTCAGGCAACCATAGTATATAAAACAATTAGGAAAGAATCATAACACCGACAAAATTACCATAGCTGACGGGTGAAAAATGATGTTGACTTGTACACGCAATGAAGCTGAACCAAAGAGGAGACCTGCCCACACGCAAAAAAGTTCCTGTCAATCTTCATCCGAATAATTGAACTTTATAGAGTGTGACTGGAGATCAATCTGCCCTCCTCTATAGCTCCCACGTTTTTTCTTAGTCTTTTCATGGCGGAAGTCCCTAAGTGAAAGAGAGATAAGAGAGATTAGATTCCATTCCTAAAAAT
This sequence comes from Boswellia sacra, assembly GCA_013180625.2. Taxonomy (NCBI): domain Eukaryota; kingdom Viridiplantae; phylum Streptophyta; class Magnoliopsida; order Sapindales; family Burseraceae; genus Boswellia; species Boswellia sacra. Next base: position 99,749 of record SNVD02016266.1, on the reverse strand, counting down.
GAAAAGCAAGCTCAAGAGAAGGTGTCATTGAAATGGAACAAAGATTTATACTACTCAAACAGTAATATCGGTCACTTCCAGAAATTCATACTAGCTCATTTATAAGAGAGGATGCAGATGCCACCATCAAAATTGCCAAACTTCAGAGTTTTGACATTGCTAGAGAGGTGCTATCAAGAACATCTTCCAGTTAAGTGACACCCCTCCAACCCCAACCACAAAAAAAGGCGAACAGAAGAACTATATCAGGGAGTGTGAGACTTAGACTAAGTGACTTTCTTCAAACCCAACTCTAATGCGATCTGACAAGAAGGTGCCATAATTAACACTGATATTTTTACAAGAATTCTATCTTCTCCATCACATTTGGCAATTAAAACTGCAAGATGGATTCACCAAAACTGTGCTTAACTTCAATTATTTGCCTAAAATACTGACTACAGAAGATAAATCTCACATAAAGAATAGAACCAAAAGTATGGCTGGATTGGAGGATTCATGGCCAAAAAATTGTGGCTGTCCAAGGTGGATTGTCTTTGAGACGGAATAGAAGAGTACTACTACAGCATTATGTTCAACTTGTAAAATTTCTCCATCTCAAGAAACTTGTTAAATTACTGATGAATATGAAAGAACATTTGATAGGCCCCCAATCAAGTTCACTTATTCTAGGCGTAACAAGTCAAATAAGGAAATGGCAGAGTAGGGAATTGAGTGAATTAGCAGGGATATTCACTGATTTACAAGGTTGGGCCAATGGCAAAGGGCTGGTGTAAGTTAGTTATTTTTTGCCCGGGGAAAAGTGTAGTTAGTTAGAGAATATAGGGGAGAGAAAGGGAGGAAAAGAAGGGGACAGTCTGTTATTTTTGGAGTGAGAAGTTTTCTCATGAGGAGAGCTTGCAGGCCTCTCGAATAGCCTGCTAAGTTCCACTCTAATACATTTTCTTCATTTCAATAATTGTCCCACGCAATAATTTCTCTATTAAACTTCCTAATTTTGCTTCTAAGAATCCAGAGTTTGTTTCTGTCAGTTATGTGTGTGTGTGGATAGGTTCTATCAACATTCTAATTAACCATACACAAACGTTTCTTGATGTGCTCTCACAATTTACTTTATTTGGTTTCCATTAGTTCAAACTACTAAGACAATCATTAATGACGTTGGATGCTTTGCCACATATTTAACAAGTTTTTTGCAAGATAAAAATATAAGAGTTGACTTATATGCCATAAACTTGGCATTTTAAAAGAGGATTTTCACCACCATCAGATCTCTGTATTTATTAGCTGGAAGACACATATAAAGTCACCATTGCATAAAGCAAGAGTATAAACTTGAAAAATGCTAACACTCTCTTGGACTGTTCTTATTCACTCTCTTCTTCTGGCATTGACATATTTCCACAAAACTTTTATTAACATAAAATCATGGCAATTGAATAATTAACTCAACTATTAATGATTAAACCTTTGTAAAATCATGTCAAGACACAAAGTAGAGAGTGAAAACGAGTGTCCAAGAGAATGATGCTAGCATTGCTCTAGATATTTTTCAGTTATGAGTTACAAAAATTAATGTACTTTTAGGCTTTGGCTTTTCTAGATGAAACGTGCACAACAATTTCACATGTGGTGAAATTTTGTTCTATTTTTGAAATATTTGGCAAAGGAAAAGATATCCAAATTGCAGCAAGATAATGTTCCCCCTAATAACACGAAAATAAATGAATCAAATAATTATGTCAAAGTGACATAAACACATTGTCAAAATGTACCTTCCTCTAACTTGCCCAAGAACTTCTTGCGCTTTTGCACCATAGCCAATCTCCGCACCATCCTACAGAGATATTTCAGAAGGTAATATTCCATGAGAACTCAAGAATCAGAACTAAATGATGAAGAAATTTAATAAAAGCAAACTCAAAAGTTTATCAAACCTTTGCCCAGTATGAATTATCTTTAAGCCTCTCATCAGTAAATAACACGTCATCAACTTTTACCCTCTGAAATGCTTTAGCTGTCTTTGGCTGGAATTATAGTATTCAACAATATGGATTAGACAAAACAGCAGCAAAATTATTAACACTTGAAATCGACCCAATCTTAAATGTAAACACAACATTAACCAACATACTGTTGAAGAAAAACATTTGAGCGCAAAAAAAAAAAAAAAGCTAATGCTTTCAACAGGCTGACCAGCCCCAAATTTCAACTTGATTTATCTGTTATAATGCAAAGGCATAAAGAATATCATCTCCCAATTCAAACTTCGATTATAATTTCAATTACATACGAGCTCAAATTCAGTTACATGCAAACAAACTATACAATATTTGCATTTCGAACTAAACCGTCAAGGATGTACAAGCTCAGACTCACAACCAAATTAAAATCTCTCATAATTTCTGATTGAATTTGCTTATTAATATTATAGTCAGACTTAAAGAACAATATATCAACCCCAAGTCTGACCCATTTTCCAGATTCCTAATTCCATAACTAGAGCAAATTATGTAAATCTTGTATCAATCAATCCACAATGTTGTTTTGGCAAGAAAACCTGCCTTCTATGTCCTTTGTTACTGAGTTTGCATGTTGGATCAAGAATCTAGGAACGTCGCATTTGGACAGCATTTACTTGGTACAAATCATAAAAGCCCAACTCCCAATCATAAAGCCCGTGCTTGAGAAGAAATACACAAAGATTTTTCAGGTAAGTGCTCGTATAACATCATGGAAAAATAAAAGGCATTAGTGCCAATTCGAAATACAACTACTATGTTCAATCAAAGCATGTTGGAAATAGTAAATTTCTAGTATTTATTTTCAATGTCCTTAAACTTCAGATATACCAATTTTAGTGATCCATATCCTAAAAAATTAATGTGTTACAAGAGTTGTTTCTATCTATAACTGACATAAAGAATGGCAATCTGCATGACATCACAAACTATGCACCTGAATGGGCAGCCCCTATTGCAGACATGTAAGAAAATAGCTCAAGAGAATTATATTCATGGGGACTTACTAAAATTTTGAGCAGTTTGGGCTCTATATTTGAAGACAGTCTATTTAAAATAGTTTGTAAATAATGGGTTTGATTTCATACCTCAGCTGAACCATTTGTTTGCTTCTTCGTGGTTTTATGCAAGGAAGATTTTATTTCATCACTTCCATTACCTACACGTTCGCTAGTTCCCATGGGTGTTTTCACCTCCGCAACTTGACAGCTTCCCTTTGCTTCCTCTGAACCTTCTGTCTTTCTCTGTTTGGATTCTTCAACTTCAATTTTTTCAATAGGCTGAGAATTGTTTTCTTCAGTAGCTAATCTTTTTCTTTTTTTGGAATGTTTACTCTCTTTAACAGTTGTATCTTCCTCAGATGTTTTATTATCATCCTTTTTAGAGACAGTCATACTTGGTTTCCCTTCGTCAAGCTCCTTATCTCCATCAGATAAACTTTGTAAAGCAGAACCATCCTTCTTTTTCTTCTTACTTATGGATTTTACAGTTTCTCCTTCCCGCAAAATGTTGTTGCCATTCACCATTTTAGTTTCAATAGCTTGGGAATCTCTCGATGATTCCATGTCCTTAGCTTTTGTATCTTGCTTGTCGTCCACAGCACTTGGCTCAACATTAAGAGATTCAGAATCCAATTTGCTTTTCTTCTTCTTTTTGTCCTTATGTTTTTTATCAGACTTGTGAAACTCTCTGTCACACGCCATATTCTCAACAGGCTTTACTTTGTCAGCACTGACATGCTCTGCCTGGCTGAGAGAATCAGAAATCTTTTTATTTTTTTTCTTGTCTCTAGATTTTTTATTTGATTCAGGTAATGCATCATCTACTATCACCTCGTCAATTGCCGTAGAATCAGTAATTTTACCAGACTCTTTGTCTCTTTCAGAATTGCCATCAATGAATGAATCTGCAACATAAAAGACTCTGAATTAGTTCTAAGATGAGTATTATGCATTATGTACAGAGAAGGGAGAATTTGACTGATCACTATGACCATCACTATTACAAAAAAAGCTAATAAATTTATGAAATTTAACCTACCTTGCGCCTTCTGTCTGCTGAAATTTGTGCTTCCATGATTACTACACATTACAGAAGTTCAAGTAAATTGAGAATGCAACTGAAATTTTATTTAGTGTTAAATCAGAACAAGCCAAATAATATTTCAATAGAACAGGTAGAGTCCTAAAAAACACAGACTGCAAGATGCATATTTGATATTCTTGCACAGAAGCTCAGGCAATCATCCATTTGAGAGAGCACAATCAATATTAATCAAAGAAACTTAAATCTAAGATCATACTTTAATGGCATCACAATATTGATAACCAATATCCTGAAATACTATAATAATTAAAACTATGGCTTATTTTAATATGCAATAGCATGGAACATAAAACAGAACCTTTTTTTATTTTTCTTTTTAAGAGTAAACAAGGAAACTTCCATTAAAGAAGAAAAGTAGATAAAAGAGTAAACAAGCTATGCACAAAAGATCCAACTAATTTATCATTATATAAAAAAAAAAAAACACTAGTATAGGCTGAACAACTCAAGGAGAAAATTTATACACAAGGAAATCTAAAGCCAACAGCCAAAGTTAGCCTAAAACAATCTATAGACAATGACATCATGTTATTTCAATCGAAACACACAGTCTTCAATATTAGCAATAGCAAAAACCAATATTCTCCGAATTGTTCATACAAGTAACGAAATGTGTCAAACAAAATCTCTAAAAGATGTTAAATAAGCATGCTCATCTATGCGGCAACGCGTCTTCTCTATACTGAAAACAAACAGTATATTATTGTTCACTCAGATGCCTACTAAAATATTAATATAGAGAAAAAAAAGGAAAAATTAAAAAAAAAATGAAAGAGATCATAATTCATGCATAAATAGTTGGGGTTTAATTGTATTTTTGAATAAGAAGGTGACTTCCATATAAAACACAAGGCTCATAAGTCATAAAGCAATAGCTTAATACAGAATTAATTTTTAATAAAGGGAAGAGATTTTATATCTTACCATGATGCTAGATACTTGCAGTACATATCCTCCAAATCCAGAGACGAATCACTAAACTCATCTTTCTGCACCAGGAGAAGAAGTAATCAACATTGAACATAGTAAGGTCAGTTAAACGAATGACATACAGAATGTAAATAATTATCAGACAAATTATATACAAAATGCAAACAATAACAAGCTTGTTCTTAAATAATAACCCTATTTATTCACCAAAATTCATTTAACATATCGAATCAACACTCTAAGAGCCTAAATTCAGACAAATGAACTATCAGCCGTCGAATACATTGCCATTCAAAGTATCTATTTTTCTAATATGATGCACCCAATAGGAGATTACATGATTACATAGTAATACCAATCAGTTCATCCTCACAATCCAATGCACAAGTATCTCCTGTATTTAATTTGAAGCAAACTTAACACTACATACACTGATATGAAAACAATTTGGGTAAAGAAAACAACAACACTGTAAGCGCCATTACAACAGCCAACTCCCAAACATCATTTCAATTTGAAGCCTGTTAAAAGTTCAAGTAAAACAAAAAAATCCCAGAAGCTCCAAAAATGTGTTGTTTCTTGAGTTGGGTTGCAACAGGGTACCTCTAGTTTCGCTTCAGACAAGAACTTCTTAAGGGTTTTGGAGAAGCCATTAGAGTTCAAGTAGGCAGCTACAGAGAGAAGGAGAAGGGCCTTCTGTTCAGGCTTCAGTTTCAGAGATGGTGTGCAGGACTTCCCACTGCTCTGCTTCATGGTCGTATTTTTGTTTGGGTTTGCAAGTAGTACTTGGCGAGGCTTGAGTGATATAAGGCTTGGATTTATTGGGGTTGAAATAGCGGTCTTGGGCATATATAAAGGTAGAAGCTTTACGGGTTCAGGTAGCTCGTGGATGGACAGCACCAAAACCTCTCTCTGTCTCTCGTGGGGAGAAAAATTAGGGTTTACGGGACTGAAAGGGGCTTGCTCACGGAAACATAGGTAAATGAATTCGACACCCCTGATGTTTCACGAAATTTCAAACCTTCCTCCTCTTTGAAGAACTAGCACAGTGGCATGAAGCCATGCACAATGATATTCCCGACAACCCTCGGATTTTAGTTGATTATTTAGATTTAAGGTATTTCTGTAGTTCAACAAATCCTCTAATACTTAAACAAAAACTAATGTTAACTCTAGTAAAATAACCTACATATATGAAATAACAGGTTAAAATTGTTAATCTCAAAGTTTTCTAACAAATTAATAAGTGGTGCTACTTTAGTAAATTATAATAAAAACTTATATAGTATTAATGAATGATTGTCACATCATCCACATTGACTAATATAATTAAAATTTAGAATTCACTTATCTTATCCAATCAAATCAGGAGCACACTAGTTTGTATGAGTAAATATATACAAATAGTATTATTCAGAATTAATATAATCTTCGATAGTGTAAGCTCCGAAGGCGGACCATTGAAATTTTAGGATAACACTACATATATAAAATCAAACCATACAATTTGGCTTACCAAAATATTTTGGTTAGGTAATAAGGAATATTAGGAAATTATAATAAATGATATAATAATTACTTAACTTATTGTGTAACATTTGGTTATACATTAAATGATTTTAAATTATGAATGATTATATATACCTAACTATTCAAATATTTAAATGATATTAGTTGAATATATTACTAAGGCACCCAAAAAGCTACCCCCAACACCAAAATATCTATAAAATTCTTTAATACTGAAAAGCTATCAACGAAATTATGAAAAAAATAAAAATAAATTTTCCAAAATACGAATGATTTAATGAAAGGAATTATTTTCCACACTTGCCTAATATTCTACTAGTACTTTCAAAATAACACACAAGTTCGTTCTATTTTGCCATTATAAAGACTAATGGGTGGGCACTCATCGGATTTTAAGAGTTGTAACCGATTTCAAGTTTTCAAGAAGAAATATCCGACATAAACCGATTATAATTAGGTCATTCGGGTTCATCCCATTCTATCTTTCTTAAACATTAATGCTAGACTTATAATCTACATAAAACTTAAACTCTACAACCTTAGTTTGTATGACAACAGTAATAATAGACCTACAATCTTCATACAACCCAAACTTTATAACCTGATGTGGCATTCTACATGACAAAATCCTATTAGAAATGTAATTTCTTTCAATCTTTTTTGTTTTTCCTCCACTGAATTTTTGTCATGTAGACTGTCACATCAGGTTGTAGAGTTTGTGTTGTATTAAGTTGTAAATGTAGTACTACTAATATGACAAAATTGTATTGTAGATGTAACTTCCTTTATTATTCTTTTTTGTTTTTTCCTCCTTTTATTTTTTTGTTTTTTATCGTTTAATGAATTTTTGTCATGTAGACTATTGTTGTGTCTCGACTTTACAAAAGTAAAAAAAAAGAAAAGACAATTGTATCCTCAATAAAGAAAATAAAATAAAAAAAGGTGCTTACTAGGTAAAAAGTCCAAAATGTCCTTAGTGTTGTGAGACGTATGTCTAGATTTGGAGAGCTGGTCCATATCACCTTGAAATTGTTGGCCAATCAGGAAGTGCCGTGTTGCAGATATTTGTTGATGATATAAGAAAAGGCCCAGGACTCCCTAAAGGAAAAGTGCAGCTGGGAGTAAACAGAAGAGATAATTGATGGTATACTGTAAAAGGATTGATTATGACAAAAAGACTGATTCTAAATGCCAGAAATCTATGATACTATTATTGATCCAGAACCGTTTCAGAAATGAACAGGAAACGGAGGAAAATAGTTTTAGGCATCTACTGAATCCAGAACTTCAAAAGGGATGACTTAGGAATATTCTTGAACTTGACAGCATGACAAAAAAGCTAAACTGTAATGCACGTGCTTTAGAAAGACAAGAAGGAAAAGTTCTTGACCTATTGCATATGACTAAAACTGAGGTTAATGACTAGAAGATGATCGTGTTTGGGCTAAATGATGATGCGTGTAGACTTGAGACATGTTTGAGTAGTGTTTTAGGTGGTGCATGAACTAATGAAGAATGAGATACTTTTCTAGCCGAATTGTAAACTGATGATGTGTGAACACTTTTAGGCTAACGATATATGCGTATTTGCTGAATGATTTGAATGATTATAACTAAAAAACACTGTATGTTAAGACTTTGTTTTATATTTGAATGATTATGTGTATATTTCATATTAGTGGGACTAATAATTAAAGTATGACTCTAATTCTCTAGATAAGGAGAAGACCTAAGCATTTATCTAATATAGATAATTTAAGATAATATGGGATAAGCATAAAAATAAATAATTGATATTTATCTTAAAATATTGTAGGAATAATACAAAAAAAGACCTCTAATCCTAATCAAACCCTTTTGACCATATTACCTTTCCCTTAGCCTCAATTATTAATTACCAAAACACACCCAAGTGGGTTTCAGTTCAACGAATTGGGTTAAGTGGGTCTCATGTCTTTAATTTATATCTACCAAACCACAGCCCACCAAAGAGCCTGTAGATGGCTTAGGTCCACTTGACCTTAGGCTGAATATAGCTTTAGGACACAAAGTTAGATTCATAGTCAGATTCAGACTCAGATTCAGATTTGCTGGGTTTCATGGTATTGGGCTTTTGGGCTCCAATATACCACGAACCGTAGCCCAATGTACAACATGACAAAATATGTGCACTTTCAGATTGATGCTAGTTAGACTTTTCAAATTGGGCTATTAGATTCAGAGTTCAAAGGCCTTTTTACTTATTATACTGATTTGATTTGAAGTGCCATGACCATGGACTTTGTAACATATTTAGATTCATATATGTTTTGGGTTTTGTCAGGGGCCCATTGGGCTTGGACAAAATCAAGCATCAGCATTAAACCCCCCAATTGGGTGGGCCATGCAAGATGTCGAAATGGGCCACCCCCTTGTTTTTCATTGTGCTTACCTGAGGTTGTTACTTTGTTCTTGCATATTATGCTTTTTTGGATTTACTGTTTTTATCACTGCAGAGTTTTCCTTCTAGACTTATTGTTTTTCATGCCTTAGACATTTTATGTTATTATCCAACTTGCTGTTTTTTATGACTTTACTGTTTGTCTGCAATGGCTTTTACTTTTGGGCTGATTATTTTATTTTGGGCTGACTATTTCAAAATTTTCTGTTTGGACTTGTAGTAGATATCTGCTTTTAGGCCCAAGCTTGATTTGGTTGTGAATATATGATGAATCCAATTTGGCTTGGACTTGATTTAGCTGATTTGGCTGCTATTGGACTTGGTTTCAGCTTTATAATCCAACCCATTGAAAAAATTATTTTTCAAGTTTTAGTCCTTGTCGATGAAGGACTTATCCAAGCTTCTCTCCCACTTGAATTCAAATTTGAATCCCCCTTGATTTTAGGACACCAAGCACAATTTTCTTTGCCATTAAGAGCTTTTATACTAATAAAAACATTGCCTATTGCCTTACTTTGCTGTATTTTCAAACTTTGGATTTGAAGATTCTTTGTTTGTTACATCGTCTATTCTTCACTTTTAGGTAAGCTTGTAAACCTGTGCATTGCTGATTCTTACTTTACTTTCTGCAATTTCTCATACATTGCTTTTGGTTTTCTTAAAGACTTTTTAATCGTTGTTTGAAGTTGCTTTCTGGTTTCCATCTCTCTCCAGGTATCATGTCAATCCCCTTCCTTGTAGACTAGGCTTTACATGCAAGCTGTTTTCTATCTTCAATCACTGTTGCTTAACTCGATTCTTTGTAACTTTTATTTGCTTTGTTAGTCTGATTTCTTTTATTTATGGGCAAAAAGGTGAGTTCTTTCCTCTACAACCACCTCTTTGATATTTTAGGAACTTTTGTTCAGCATTTAGAAGAAAATCTACTGAAGCTTGGTGATGTACCTAGTGCTGATCACAACGGCGTGCTTCCTTCTGCTATGTCAATTTCATTTTGTAGGATTGTGAGGGGAGACTATCATGCTGTTCTGATTCACTTTTGCAGCCCTTCAGGTTCTTCTACGGGTTGGAATGAAGGGGTGAACTTTAAATTGACATTCAGTGTTCTCAATAGGGCCCACTTGTGCTAGGATTGCAAATGCCATTATTTCTTCTCGAACATATTCTTTTCACAAGGATTTTGCTTATCTGAGATAGCTTGCAAGATGTTGGTGTTGTAATACTCATACCTTTGTGACTGCTTGGGGTTAGTTTACTCCCACCTTGGAGGATGTGGCCATTATTCTAGATTTTCCTTGCTTTGATGAGGAAGACCTTTTTACAATTGAGTTTTCTTCGTTAGAAAAAGTGATTAGAGACTACTTGATAGAGGCCTTGAATTAGTGTAAATCTACTAGAAATCAGAAAACTTCTTGTTCCAATTTTTCTTCTTGGATAAGATACTTTTTAAAAGTTCTACCTAATGGTGCACTTTCTACTGGTAAACGCTATGAGTCTAGTTTTAGAGGAAAAGCCTTGCTATCCCTCTGGTTGAGAAAGGTTTTCTTTTATAATTCTAGGCTTAATGTCGTAATTCCTCAAGTTTTTCTTATGGCCAATCGTTTGGCGCAAGGAGTAAGTTTTCCTTTTGCTTCGATCTTTCTGAGTTTTCTTTATAGAACTTTAGATGAATTACATAACTGTAGAGTGCTTTCTGTTAGAAAATTTGCGATTGATTCTCCGGTGTTAGCTTCTTTCCTTCAGATATTTCTATTGGAAAGATTCAATAAATATAGCATTAATTTCCTCAATTCTATATAGATAATCAAGTTTGACTACTCTTAGACATCTCTGAAGAATGATAAGTTGATTTTCCCTACCAGGTATCCTCTATGTTCTCGCTAGCTTTATCAAAGATCTTTTGAGGAAAACATAATCAAATCAAATCCCTAGATTATGAGCGTTAATTTAGACCTCGTCCATATGTTTTTCAGACTGAAGACTTTTCTACTCTTGCTTACTTCAATAAGATTTCTTGTACCATTAATCTGGAGAGACCTTGTATGGATAAGATCGGTAACTTGGTGTTTAGAGATTATTATCTGTAATATCAACTTGGATATCTACCTGGTTTTGATGATAATCTTGCTTTTGTTGCTATGGCATATAATCCTCATAGAGCATCACATCAATTCTGTTTGGATCTTGTGGTGCTTGTGCTTCAAGTCTTTAGTTTTGACCATCCTATTGTTATTGCAAGATTTTTTCCTTCTCATTTGAAACAGTTTGAAGGAACCTTACTTGTTTCTCTTGCTGGGAAATATAGAAAATATTCTCGCACTGTTGAATATATGAGTTTCTAGAAAGTGGTTGTCGAATCGATTTTGAGTTTCGTAAGGTCTCCTTTTTTGAAACTCCTTGGTGTTAAGGCGGTTGATGATTCTCCTTAGCTTCATGAGTTTTTCTCTTCCTTGTCAACTATGTATACAAAGATTTCCTGTCTTTCACTCTAATTTCTGAAGGTTCTTCAAATATTTATGGAACCAAGGATGCAAAGCCTATCGTTTCTCATGCTAAAGATGCTACAAAGAGTCATCATCCTAGTCTTTCTCTTTCCCCAAAGCCTGTTGTTGTTAAAAAGGAAAAGGTCACACCAAAGAAGTCTGGTAGGACCTCTTATAGGACCAAGAAGATTGGCCCTCCTCATGGTTCTGGATCACAAGCTCCTCATCGTAGGAGTTCTTGCTTGCAGAGGTCGCATTCTATCACTCCTAATTTTGAGCATGTGGACCTAGGAGATACTTCTTTTGGTACTTCCTCTTCTGAGAAAAATTTGGGTTCTTCTTCTAAATCTCAAAGTGAAAATATAATTGCCCTCGTAATTTATTCTTTCTGTCTAACTAACTTGTTATTGTAGCCTTCTTTTATTCTGACTATGATGTGTTTGTAGGGCCATGATGATGTTGGTCCAGGTATGACTGAAGAGGAAAATTAGGATATTAAAGATAGTGTGTATGATACTGATTCTGTAGTTATAAGCCTTGAAGCTAATGTGGAGGCTGAAGTTGCTAGAAGAAAGAGAAAGATGCCCTTCTAGATGACCCTTCTAAGGCTAAAACTACTGTTTTGAAAATCTCAAAGCTTGAAGTTACTAGTCCAGGAAAGCCTTTCTCTGGTATATTGATTTTATCTTTAATTATTGTTGTTGTGTCTAACTTTTTCGTTTCACTATTGACTGTATATTCTTCTTATAGGCATTGCTTCTACTCCTGTCTCCTTTTTACAAACTTTGTCTTCAGTGGCTGGCATCGTGCAACAGACTTTCAAAGAATATTGGATTATGAGGAGAAGGACGTTGTATTCACTCATGTAGATTCTTTGTCTAAGCCTTCTAACACTAAAGCTTCCTTTCATGGTTTGGATGTGCCTGAGGACTTGATTCCTTTCTTGGAGAAATTTGCCAGCAAGTATGCATATATTCTAGATAATTGAGCATTCCCAAAGAGATGGAAATAATTAGAAGTGACCTTGTTGGGCCGCGTTATAAAGGGTATGGCTTCTATCTCTTTTGAAAATTTATCTTTTGGTGATTTGCTCTCTTGGAAGGCTGATCTGGCACAAACAAAGTTTGAGGTTCCCTTTCTTAAAGAGCATGTTGATGATCTAGCCAAAGCTTTCTATAGATTGCACTACAAAGATGATAAGCTCCTTCAAGTTACTTTACAGCTCGGTACAGCTCAAGTCAACCTTGCTGTCCTTCAAGCACAACATGAAAATTTGCAAAAATAGATAGATGTTTTGTAGAAGAAGTTTTTGAACTAGAGTAGGAAAAGACCTCTCTGGCGGCTCATTTTGGTCTTACTACTTTTGTGACTGCTATAGAGATTTGGAAAGGGTGCTAAGTAGATGATGGACCCTTTTGAATGCTTAACTAAAATTTGTCGAACTTGGAATAATTTTGCTATTTTCTAAGAACTATTAGTGCTTTTGCACTTATTACAACTATTTAGGTTTTCTGTTTGGAACTTTTGTGCTTAACAATAGTATATCAAATATTATATAGGAGTATTTGATTTTATTTCTTTTTTATTGCTTGCATGAATGATTACAATGAAAAATGTGAAATCATTTATTGGCTCCACATTGAATATCTTTAAAAAAAAAATAAGGTTTAAGCCACTTGCCATTGATTGGGTCTACAAGACTTTTTCCTTCCACATTTGATACGAGGAAATATCCATTGGCGTAAGCAATTTTGACAATAAAAAGACCAATCCAGGAAAGAGAGAACTTTGTAGGCGGAGCCATGTTTCTTTTCACATGATTTGCTACTTTAAGAACTAATTTTCTTTCACTTATATTTCTTCCCTTTACTATTTTTGCATATGCAAGTGTTGCTCTTTTCTAATGCATTTGTATTTTGTGTTGGGCTTTCTTTCTTTCTTCATTAACCGTTTCTAGTTCTTCTCTTCTGATCTGTTCATTAAAATTTGTATTATCAGACATAAGGGTTTTTGCCGTAGGAATCTCCATTTCAACGGGAGAAACCGTTTCTGCCTCATAGACTAGCAGATAAGGTGCGAATCCAGTTGGTGCCCTTCGTGCCATTCTTTATGCCCATAGAGCATCTTGGAAATGAACATCCCAGCCTTAAGTGTATTTATGAACCATTTTACTAAGTATTTTGAGCAACGTTTTGTTGGTTGCCTTAGCTTGGCCATTTCTTTGAGGATAATAAGGAGTATAACGTATATGTTTTATTTTGTATTCCTCCAGAACAGAATTTATTGTCTATTCACAAATGGTTTGCCGTTATCTGAAATGATTCTACAAGGAATCCCATATCTACACACGATATTCTCCCTACAAAATTTACCACTGCAGCTCCAGATGCTTTCTTTAAGGCTTCTGCTTCTACCCATGTTGTAAAGTATTCTGTAGTTGTGAGGATCCGTATATGCCCCTGTGATAGTGGATGAACCATACCAATTAAGTCAAACCCCCATGTATGAAAAGGCCTTGGAGTTTTATATCTTGCGAAGATTTGGGCTGTTGGTGAAGTATATTGCCATGGATTTGACAGCTATGACATTTCTTCATGAATTCCTTTGCTTGCTGCTTCATTCCTTTCCAAAAATAACCTTTTTCATGGAGTTGTCTGGATCAATTATTTCCTCCTTGATGTTCTCTACAATCTCCAATGTGTACTTCATGGAAGGCTTTTCTAGCTTTTGAGGAATTTGGACATCTTAGCGGTTTTGTATTAAGCCCTTTTCTGAACAAGATTACCTTATGCATGAAATACCTTTTTACTGCTCTTTTGATTTGATGTGCCTCTTTCTTGCTGGTTGGCAACTCATTCTGTATCAGAAACTTCAAAATTGGTTCTCACTAATCTTTTTATTGGGTATTATCAACACTTCTTCTTGTGGTCGTTCTATACGGTATTGTGGACAAGCAACTTGAACTTCGTCAGCTTGCTTCTTCATTTTAGGCCAAAAAAAGCCTATTTTTTGTATTTTTCTATATAGGCTAACTTTTTTGTCTGTATCGCAGTTTTCTTGATGAATTTCTTTTCGCTTTTTGTTCGCTTCTTTTTGACTCAGGCATCTTGTTAAGATTCCTCCTGGAAGTTGTTTGTATAGATTCCTAAGAATTATTGTATAATCCTTGAGTTGTTTTAGATTGTTCATGATGTTGCTTCTTCCAGCGATTTGTAGATAGGAGTCCGCCAATCTTCCACTGTTATCTCAAGACTATAGTCTAGGTTGAGTATTGTAGTTTTTTGTACAACATTTACTGTAGTTTCTTTTCCTTCTATTGTGAACTTCATTCCAATGGTAGCAAGTGCATTTGCCATTTTTTTATTTGTTTCCCATATATATTTCAATTCCACTGTTTCAAACTTTTCTATAAGTTTTTGAGCCATGCTTCTTTACGGTGCTAGAGCTAGTTCCTTTACTGAAAAACTGCCTTGTAGTTGACTTATCATCAAGTTTGAATCTCCAATGAGTCTGACATGTTTTGCCCCTAATTTGGAAGCCATTAAAAGCCCTTTAATTGCTCCTTTATGTTCTGCCATCTTATTTGTTGCTGAAAACATCAATTTTATTGCCCATGATAAAGAATTTTCTTCTGGATCTATTAGAGTGATTCCTGCTGCAGCTTTTATGGTTGTTGATACTCCATCAAAATAATGGGTCTAGATTTCTTCTGCTGTTCTTCTTTTGCATATTCTTGTGGTAAACCACCAAGTATCTCTTAGGATATAATAGATTCGTCATTGCTAAAAAATGTAGTAATCAAATCTATCATTACTTGACTTTTAATTGCCTTTGGGATATTCCATCAATTGCAATAACCATCTTGCTAGTTGCCTAAATAGAATAGGTTTGTTGAGCAAATACCTCAGCGAATCTGCCTTTACCACGAGTTGTAAGGTCATGAGCCAAAAAATAGTGCCGCATAGTGTAGACTAATGCCAGACAAAGATGTTTAGCTCTCGGATACTTTTTTTCACTTTCATTCATTTGCCTATTGATGTAATAGATTAGGTTTTCTATCCCTTCTTCATTGTCTTGCAAGCAAGGCTTCGATTGCTATAGTTGTGGTTACAAGATAGATTTTCAAAGCTTTACTTTTATTGGGGCACTCATACTTAGCAAATTGGTAATCAATTCTTGGATTTTTTGTAGGATCTGATTGTGTTCTTCCTTCTAACAGAATTCTATCTTCTTTTTAAGCAAAAGGGTAAAAGTTGATATAAAAGCAACCTATCCAGGAATGAATCTTCGTATGTATGAAAGTTTACCTCATAGGCTCGTCAATTCTTTCTTAGATGTCGAAATGTTGGTAGAGGAAATGCCTTGAACTTTGACTGGGTCAACATTAATTCCTCTCTGATGAACAATAAACCCTAGAAATTTGCCTGAGGAAACTCCAAAAGTGCTTTCTTCAGGTTTATCTTCAGATTGTATAACCGATATCTTTCAAATACCTTCTTCAAGAGTTTTGGATGATTTTTCCTCAGCTTTGACTTCACAATCAAGCCATCAACATAGTCTTCAACTTCTTTTCCCATCATATCATGAAAAATTACAGTCATTGCTCGTTGGTAGGTAGCTCTAACATTTTTTAAACCCAATGGTATTACAGTGTAGTAAAAATTGCTGAAAGGTGTTCGAAAAGTTGTCTTGTGAGCATCCCTTAGAGACATTTTGATTTGATTATATCCACTAAATCTATCCATGAATGAAAACATTTAATTACCAGTAGTGGAATCAATAAAGACATCCATATTTGAAAGAGGGAATTCATCTTTGGCACACGCTTTGCTGAGTTCATAGAAATCTACACGCACGTGTATCTGGCCATTCTTCTTCTTGAAAGGTACAACATTTGCTAACCAAGTTGGGTAAGCAATTGGCTTGATGAATCCAATAGCCATCAACTTTTCTATCTCTAGTTTTATTTAAGCTTTTACTTCAGGATGAAAGTTTCTTTGAGGTTGCTTAACTGGATTAAATCCCAATTGAATATTTAAAGCATGACATATCATGTTTGGATCCAGGCCCGACATGTCCTCATTTCCTTATGCTAACACATCTCTGTATTGTTTAAGTATTCTGATCAATTCTTCATTTTTTGTATCAGAGAGGTGAGTGCCAATCAAGACATTCTGCTGTTTGGCTAGGTCTAGGCTAAGGTCGATTTCCTTTAGGTTTTCTGTCATAGCGTCAGAACCATCTTGCATACACTTTGGCACAATTGCAATTTTCTGTCCTTTTTCAATATCAACGATTTCCTCTAGTATTTGAACTTGCATTCCTATTATGACACACAAATTTTCTTCTCTAGGACCTTCCCATATGTTGTGGTTAGGTTCCAAACACTGTCATAATCAATAAACTACCTTTCCTCCCAGAAGCTTGGTTTTGGTGCTGCAGACGTATTTGTTCTCACTTCTTTTCTTCTCAGTTTTCTTTTCTCGTAAAATTTGGTGTAAGTCTTCTGGCCACTTGGTAATGCTATCCCTTGTGCTTTGAGAGGGATTTTGTTTTAGAAACTGTGAATTCATCATAGAATTTTGCATCTGCTAAAGGAGTTTAATTTACTAGAATTCTGACAGGCTTGAATCCTAGACTTCTTTTACACATTGATGATATGTCGACACCACTAATTTCTATCTATTCAACCTTCCAAGTAAAATTGATAACTTATATTTACATCCAGTACATGAAATTGGGTGTCAGCTCAAATTGGTCTGATAGAAAGGTCTATTTGTATTGATCCAACGACTTTTCTGTGCTATTCCCGAATCCTACGATTTTGATTGGATTCCCTACTATCTTGCTATGATCAATTCTTGCTACTTCTAAAACTAATAGTGGAAAGATATTGATAGAGGAACTTGTGTCTACCAACGTTCTTCTAATCATTACATTATTAATTTTAGCTTCAAGATATATGGGCCTACTATGATCTGTATAAGGAGTTTCCATGTCTTCATTAGTGAAAGTTATTGCATTCATGCTCTTTAGGAATGCCCTATTGGTTCTGAATTCAGATGTGTAGTATTTTGGCCCATATTCTAACGAAACCCGTATCAAAGCTTATGTTGTAGCGATTATGGCTTGAGGTCCATTGCATATCTAATCAAACAAAGATTGGAACTTTGGATTGTGTTATAAAGATCGGACTATGAAGCTAGCTTGTTGCTATGATGTTTCCTTCTCTTCTTCATTTATTAATAGGACAACTGCAAAAGGTGCTTCTATTCTAACTTCTTCTTATTGGGACACTATATTTGCCATAGCTACCCTTCTTTGTTTATGTCATCGTGGTGGATCCTCTTTAATGGCTTACTTATGTTCTAGGAGCTTAAGAGTCCTATTAGCTATCTTTTCATGAACAATCCTTTGCATCACTTGACAGGCCATCGTTGAGTGACCTATTCGTTGATGAAATTTACAATACGTTAGGTGCAGCTTTTCTTTTTCAGTTGGAAGATGTGTAACAAAAGGTAGCTTGATCAATTTGTCCTCAGTCCATTGATCCAGAATATTGTGTAGTTCTTCTGATGTGCATGAAATTGCTGGATAGGTCATAAAGTTTCTGGCTTTTCCTTTGCTACCAAACCTTAGTTTCTTTTCTGCAAACAAGGTATGACTACAAGTACTATATTCCTTCCTTTTTGGCCTAACATTCTTTGTGATAATTTTGAATGATGTAGCTATTTTCCTGGCTGACCCTTACAATTTGATGAATTGTGTGATGTTGGCATTTTCCAGAAAACTCCTGTACTCCAAAATAATGTTGTTGATGCTAGTTTCTACTAATTCAGCCTCATCGTGTTCCATGTAGCATTCTAGAGCCAAGTCTCTAAACTTTCTAAAAAAATCTACTAAGAATTCTGTAGCCCCTTGTTTGGTATTATTAAGTTGGACTACAGTAACCTTTTCTTCGTTTTGGAAATATTTATTGCATAATTTTTTGGCTAGTTCATCCTAGGAGTGAATTGATCGAAGAGCTAGAGAAATATACCAAGTATAAGCCCTATCAGTGAGTGATTTGGGCAACTCCTTGAGCTACAAATTCGGATCTCTAGCAAATGACCCTAACATATCCAGAAGACAAGCAACATGTTCCTTTAGATTACCTTTCCTCCCATCCAAAGAAAGGAAATTGTGGGACTTCATATCTTGGAGGAGATGGTTTAAGCATGATTCCCTGTAGATAAGGAGGTTGAGGAATATAAATTGAATCTAAATCATTCTTACTCAATTCTCTTTGGACCAAAGCCATGATATCTGCTTGTGTGAGCGATGTGTTGGATTCGACTGATTTTTTGCTTGCTGACGCACCAATCTTATTATTCTTTTTCCTATCATTGCTTTCCTTCAGATGTACATCTACACAAATTTCTTTGAGCGCTTCAATGATGATCTCCTGAGTGTCTTGCGTCCTCTAGACAGTTGCTTTTAGACATTCAGGCTTTTCTCTAGTTCTTTCACTTGTCCATAAGAAGTTTTTTGTGAAGTTTTTCGATATCCAAATTTTCCCATTTCTTGACTCCCTGTTTCTGAAGTTTCCTCTACATTATCGTTTTTCTTGCTTTGTTTCACCATATAATATCTCAAACCAACTCCATAGTAGCGTTGCCTAATGTGTGTCCCGACTTTACAAAAGAAAGCAAAAAGATAATTTTATCCTCAATAAAAAAATAAAAATCCAAAAATGTCCTTCCTGGCAAAAAAGTCTGAAATGTCCTTGGTGTTGCGAGACGTTTGTTTAGATTTGGAGAGCTGGTTGACATCACCTTGACATTGTTAGCCAATCAAGAAGTGCCATGTTTCAGATATTTGTTGATGATACAAGAAAAGGCGAAGGACTCCCTAGAGGAAAAGTGGAGTTTAGGAGCAAACAGAAGAGACAAGTGATGGTACACTGTAAAACGGTTGATTCTGACAAAAAGACATATTATAAATGCCAGAAATTTATGATACTGTTACTAATCCAGAATCGTTTCAAAAATGAACATGAGTCTGAGGAAAATAGTTTTAGGCATCTACTGAATCTAGAACTTCAAAAGGAATGACTCAAGAATATTCTTGCGTTCGACAACATGACAAAAAAGCGAAACTGTAATGCGCATGCTTCAAAAAGACAAGAAGAAAAAGTTCTTGACCTACTGCATATGACTCAAACTAAGGTTAATGACTAGAAGATGACTGTGTTTAGACTGAATGACAATGCATGTAGACTTAAAATGTGTTTGAGTAGTGTTTCAAGTTGTGCATGAACTAATGAAGAATGAAATACTTTTTTGATCGAATATTAAACTGGATGATGCGTGAACACTTTTAGGCTAATGACATATGCGTATATGCTGAATGATTTGAATGATTATGATCGAAAAAACCATATGCTAAGACTCTCTTTTATATTTGTAAATAAAGTAGTTTGATAAGGATAGAATAATGGGACTAATAATTAAAGTAGGACCCTAATTATCTAGATAAGGATAAGACCTAAGTATTTATCTAATATAGATAATGTAGGACAATACAGGATAATGCATGAAAATAAATAATTAATATTTATCTTAAAATATTGTAGGAATAATACAGAAAAAGCCCTCTAATCTTAATCAAACCTCTTTTACCATCTTGCCCTCACCCCTAGCCTCAATTGTTAATTACCAAAATACCCCAAAGTCGACTTGGGTTCAATGAATTGGATTAAGTGGGCCTCATGTCTTCTATTTAAACCTACCAAACCACAACTCACCAAAGAACCCCATGGGTGGCTTGGGTCCACTTGCCTTAGGTTAAGTATAGCTTTAGGACACAAAGTTAGATTCAGATTTGTAGGCTCCCATGGTATTGGGCCTTTAGGCTCCAACATACCACGAACCATAGCCCAATGTATAGCATGACAGCATATGTGCACTTACATATTGATGCTAACTATGCTTTTCATATTGGGCTATCAGATTCAGTTTAGAGGCCTTTTTACTAATTATATTGATTTGATTTGAAATGCCATGGCTATGGACTTTGTAACAAATTCATATTTAGATTCAGATATGTTTTGGGTTTTGTCATGGGCCCATTGGGCTGGGACAAAATCGAGCATCAACAACTATCACATTGGGTTTTAAAGTTCGAGTTATATGTAAGTTAGGTGTCTAGCACTACTATTTCTTCAATTCATTTTCTTTTCTAACTTTCTCACTTATGAAATAAATAGACACTAAAACAAGTGATAATCTCAATTTGCCCCCAAGGTTAGGCCTAAATAAATTAGGACTTTAATTTCTAGAAATTCAAATTTGCCCTCTGAGGTTCCAATTTTAAAGTTAACTTAAACGACTGAAGGGCAAAAAAAAAAAATCTTATTTGTATGATTTTTGACACATCATCGAATAATTATCTACTTAGTTTAAAATTAAAATTAAATTAAAAACAAAAATTTCACCTTCTCTCTCTCTCTCTCTCTTTCTCTATTCACCCTCATCATCTTCTACCCCATCGATGTCACCTTCGCTTCCTTCGACCAACCCTCCCTCTCCCTCCTCTAGTTCCACCTCTCTCCTCTCTTACTTTAGCTAATCATCTTCTTTCCAATTTTGGGGAACAGTCCATGCGTGTAAGGTAAATGATGGCAAAGTAGTTGGAAGCGGGGTAAAATGACTCGGTCTACTTGAAGCCCATTATCATCCTTCATCGTCTGTGGAATTTGGCGTTCATAGCAATTGTTGTTGTGGTGTTGGCATTAAGTGTAGAAGAGAGGCTTGAAGTATCGCTTGAGGCTATGGATAGCCGGGTATGCTCTGCAATGTTTGTTTCACGTTTTGTACGTGTTTTTGGGGTGTAAAAGGAGACATGAAGGAGAAGATTTAGTGCTTGGTGATTCGGTTTCTAGGTCTAATAAAGACGGTGCTAATTCTGAGTGTAAGTCTACTATGATTTTTCTTTATTTTCATGATTAATTGTTTTGTTTGGTTACTGAAAAAAAATTAGAGGGAAATAATGGTTATGGTATTGGTGATGATTCGATAAGAATGGTGAAGTAGTGGTGGTGATGTAGCAAATATATTTGATTGGTTTGATTGGTGGTTTGAATCCATAGCTTTTTCAGTTCAAGGGGTTCGTTCATCAACTTTCATTTTTTGACGTGTAAAATTTCAATATCTTGAATCGTAGTTTTGTTTCTATATCTGGGTTGACTCTTGAAATGTGAAATCTTTATGCTTACAGATCTGGCTTTAGGAGTTGAATGTTCATGTTTTGATCCAAAAGACTTTAGTTTAATGTGTTGTGCAGTTGGAGGCACATACACTTATAAGTAGCTTAAGCATAATTAAACTAGGAGAATCAAGCACATACCCAAGCAAAAGTAACAAGAGAAAACAACCAAGAACATAAAGAAATTTTACTGGTTTAGACCACTAGACTGATCCTACAACGAGTTGTTGGTGATGAGAATTCCACTATGGTAAAACCAAGAGAGTACAAGAGATTTACAAGGCAAACTAGAAGAAAATTAGGTTATCTTTCAATGCAAGAAACACCTCTTTGCTTTAAACCCTTTCTCTCTATTCTGTCTCTCTTTTATAGACAACATAATGGTATAACACGTGCTTATATACTCTAAGGAAATAAAAGTGAAAGCTAATGACCAAGTGCCATGTGTATTTTTTAAATAGAATTTTTTAAGTTACACATCAGCGCAATGCATTTTACACGTCGGTGCAAAGTCTTTGTCTTAGCATATTTCCAGACCCTCTGTCATGCACTAGCGTAGCACAACTTGCACATTTGCATAGTAACTTGTACTCTTGCACTCTGACAGAAGGTCTCTGCCTGCAATGTCTAGTGTTGCATAACTTGCGCTTCTGCGTAACTTTACTTATGCTTCAATGCCATCCTGTTGTCTGCACTACATAAGTTGAGCCATTTTTCCACAAATCTCCACCTTAGATCAAGCTTGTGTTCCATGCTATAAACTACCACATTAAATTACCAGCTACTTCAACTTTCAAGCTATATCAGTCCATCCATTACTAGTATCAAATCCAAACAAGTGTTGAATTTCATACTTATAACAGGCTTAGTGATCATATTAGTTGGATTTGTTTCAGTATGAATCTTAACTATCGTAATCTTCCCTTCAGCAACAACTTCTCTGATGAAATGTAGCTTAATGTCTACATGTTTGGTTCTTTCACGATACATTTGATTTTTGGCCAAATGTATGGAACTTTTATTGTCACAAAACACCTTTACTTGGTCTTGTATCACACCAAATTCACCTACAAATCCTTGCAGCAATAATGCTTCATTAATACCTCTGTTGCAGTGATATATTCTGCCTTAGTTGTTGAAAGAGCCACAACTTATTGCAAATTAGCTTTTCAACTTATAGTGCAACCAAACAATGTGAACATATAACTAGTTAATGACCTTCTTTTATTAAGATCACCAACAAAATCTGCATCCACATAACCCACCAACTTCTTATTAATGTTTTTGCTCCTCTTATATACCAAACCATAGCTTAAAGTACCTTTGAGGTACTAAAATATCCATTTGGCTGCTTCCTAATGATTCCTCCCCAGACTTACCATGAAATGACTTACCAAGCTAGGTGCATCTGCCAAGGCAGGTCTTCTACAAACCACGGAATACATTAAACTTCCTACAACACTAGCATAAGAAATTTTAACCATCTCCTCTTTCTCTATATCTGTAGTAGGATTTTGTACCTTCTTTGCTTTAGCCATATTGAACTTTTCAAGTGTCTTGGGTATGTAGTCACCTTGAGACAAAAATAACAAGCATGTATCTCTATCTCTACTAATCTTTATCTTCAAAATCTTCTTAACACTACCCAAATCTTTTATCTCGAATTCCTTGCTTAGTTGGGTTTTTATTTTTCTAATTTCTTTCATGTTAGTTGATGCAATCATGTCATCAATGTACAACAACAAGAAAATCCATACTCCATTGCTTATCCACTTAACATAAATACAACTATCATATTTTCTCTTGGTACACCCATGTTTAATCATAAAGTCATCAAACTTTAAATACCAGTGCCTTGGTGACTGCTTGAGGCCATACAAAGATTTCTTTAACATACACACCTTATCTTCACAGCTTACTTTAACAAAACCTTCAGGTTGTACCATCATAGTCCTCTCCTCCAAATTACCATGAAAGAATGTAGTTTTAACATCTATTTGCTCTAACTCCTTATTAAACTGAGTTACTAGAGCAAGTAGGACTCTAATAGAAGTGTGTTTCACAACTGGAGAGAAAACCTCATTGAAATCAATGTCCTCTGTTTAAGTGAACCCCTTTGCCATTAGCCTAGTCTTGTACCTAGGCATACCATTCCTAATTGCATTCTCCTTTTGTTTAAACACCCATTTACAACCTATTAACTTTTATCTAGTAGTGTTGTCAATCAAAATCCAAGTGTGATTCTTATTCAAAGAATCCATTTCCTTCCTTATTGGCTACTGCCAAAGATTTCTATCTTTACTAGACATTGCTTTCTTATAGCTTCTAGGTTCATTACTATCAATTTCCTCATATACTGACAATGCAATAGCTATAAGATCAACCTAATTGTACTTCATAGGTGCAACTCTAGTCCTCTCAGCAGGATCCCTTACTAGTTGAAAATTGTTCAAATCTTCAGATTCATCAAGGATTTCATCCGTGTCATCATGTTCATCTACTTAACCTGCCTTTTCATTTTGAGAATCTCCAGTTCATAGAGCTCCACCTTATCTTAACTCCATCTGCATCTGTAGCATCTTTACAAGATTTGGACTGAGGTTTTGAACAGCCCTCAAAATAGAAATTAGATTCTCTAAAAGTAACATGTGAAGCACTTTGAACCATTTGCCTCTTGGCACCACAACTTGTACCTTTTCACACCCTATGGATAGCCAATAAACATGCACTTTCTTTCCCTTGGTTCCAACTTTCCTTGTTTTATGTGTGCATAGGCCAAAAACCAAAGACCCTCAAATGGCTATAGCTTGGTGTGAACTTGTCCACACTTCTTCTGGTGTCTTGAAATCAATAGTTGATGATAGACATCTATTCATCAAGTGTGCTATTGTATTAATTGCTTCCCCCAAAACTTCTTAGGCATGTTAGCACTCAACAACATACATCTAACCCCTTCAAAAAGTGTTCTATTCGTCTTTCAGCCAATCCATTTTGTTACGGTGTATCGGATACTATTTTGTGCCTCACAACTCCTTTATTATTACAGAACTCTTCATTCAAGTACTCTAAACCATTATCGACTCTAAGCTTCCAAACTTTTTACCCGTTTGGACCTGAACTATCTTTTTCCAATTCTTGAACTTTTGGAGTGCCTTATCCTTTGTCTTTAAGATGTAAATCCATACCTTTCTTGAACAATCATCTAATGGACATAAATTATCTTCCTCTTGCATGCTTAAATGGACCCCATAGATTAGAATTGAAATAAACTGAGAGTCTTTCTAGTAGTGTAATATGAGGAAGTGAATTTCAACATTGTAGCTTGGCCAAGTATGCAATGCTCACAAAACTCCAATTTCCCTAACTTGTCCCCATACAGCAAACCTTGCTTTTACAACTCATGAAGCCCTCTTTCGCTCACATGGCCAAGCCTCTTATGCCACAAGGAGGCTTGATCATCTGTAGCTGAAACCATTCCAGCTTCTCCAATTATAGTGCTATCTTGGAGAATATACATGCTATTTTCCTTCACACCTTTCATCAGAACCAATGATCCTCTTGTAATTTTCAAAGTGCTATTCTCCCATTTGCAGTGTAACCATTAGAACCAGCGTACCTAGTGAAATCAAATTCGTTTTTAACAAAGGAATATGCGTCACAGCTGACAAAACTCTTTCCATTCCATTATGAGTCTTAATCTGAATTGTCCCTATGCCAAAACACTACAAATTTTGTTATCACCCAATAGAACTTTTCCACCGTCAATTTTCTCATAAGATTCAAACCAGCTTCTATTTGACATTATATGAAACAAACAACCGGAGTCTAAAACCCATTGCCTATTCGAGCTTTTAGTTGTCACAACTAACACATCAGAATTCTCATATCCATCTTCAACAATAACAGCATCACCCTTATCTTGCTCCTTTCATTTCTTGTTCTTCTTTCTCTTGGGACAAAGCCTCCTAATATGCCCTTCCTCACAACATGGAAGCATTTTATGTCTTTCTTTGCCCTTTGACTTAGACCTTGAGTGTAACTTTTTTTTATACGCTCTCTTACCTACCTCTAACATGCAGCCCTTCACCCGAGTGTTCACTCAACCATTCTTCCTTTGGAGATCTTTAGAATTCAACATACCAACCACATCATCAAGTGACAATGTTTCCTACCATGCTTTAAAATATCTACAAAATTCTCATATGACTTTAGAAGAGAGTGCAACAACACCAATACCTTATCTTTATCATCATATTTAATTTGCATGTTTTCTAAGTCTAAGCATAGTTGTTAGACTCATCAATATGGTCTTGCAAGTTCTTATCCATAGCCATTTTAAAATGTAAAGAGCTTAGCTTTCAAAAACAAAGTTAGCCATACCTCAGCTAATATTTTCATCCTTGAGACTTGCCTCAACGTCTTGTTGCTTAGGCAGAGAATTAACATGTTCTAGGCCTTCTTCAAGATGCCTTTCTTTTTCTCTACATAATAGCTATCCGGCATCTTGCTTTCACCTCCAAAAACTTCATCTAATCTTGGGTTGCCAAGCAAAACCAACATCTTCATTCTCCAAATGTCTAAGTCGTTGCTCTCATCAAAGTTCTCATTGTCATGCTTGGTAGTTGATGTAGCCATCATAGGAATTTTGTCGAACAACTTTCATACTATGCAAATACGACTCAAGCTTTTATTGAACACCTATCTTACTAAGAACTTGACCACCAAAGAACTCCAAAACAGCCAATAACCAAGCTTTGATACCAATTTATTGTGAAGATGAAAGGCACGCACTCATAAGTAGTTTAAGCAAAATTAAACTAGGAAAATCAAGTACACACCCAAGCAAAAGTAACAAGAGAAAACAACCAAGAGCACAAAGAAATTATACTGGTTCAGACCACTAGAGTGATCTTACATCCAGTTGCTAGTGAAGAGCAACCCACTATGGTAAAACCAAAACAGTATAACAGATTTACAAGGCAGACTAGAAGAAAATTGGGTTGTCTTTCAACATAATAAACGCCCCTTTGATGCAAACCCTTTCTCACTATTCTATCTCTCTTTTATATACAATACAATGGTATAACACGTGCTTATATCTTCTAAGGAAATAGAAGTGAAAGGTAATGACCAAGTGCCATGTCTATTTTTAAAACAGAATTTCCTAAGTTGCATACGACGGTAGTGCGCTTCGCCCGTCGACACAAAGTCTCTGTCTCACTATGTTTCTAGATCCTCTATTGCACACTAGTGCGGCACACCTTACACACCTGTGTAGTAACTTGTGCTCCTGCAAAATACATCTTGCGCTTCGACGCAAGATGTCTGTCTGCAATGTCTAGTGCTATTTAACTTGCGCTCCTACACAACTCCACTTGCACCCAGCGCCATCCTGTTGTCTACACTACACAAGTTGAGCCATTTTTCCACATAATGAAATTTGTTGAATTTGTTTATGTGGGTTGTTGTGAATAGATTCATTGATTACTTTGTTTTCTAGTTTTAGATTAACAGATTCATTAAACTACAGAGAGGGAGAGGAGAAGGTGGGAAGGGTGTAGAGGCGGGGTATCGAGAGAAGAAGAGAGAGAAAATAATGAATATTTATAGTTTTAATTAATTTTTATTTTTAATAAGATTTTTTTATTAATTTTTGTTTCTTGACTGGTTAAACACCTAAAGACAATGGTATTATGGCTATCTGTTGTCTATTAGGGTTAAATGATTTTTAGACTACATTTTTTGTTACAGTTAAAGTTCAAATTGGAACCTCGGAGAGCAAATTGGAATTTCCAGAATTTGAGGTCTTGATTTTATTTAGGCCTAACCTCAGAGGCAAATTGGAGTTATCCCCTAAAACAATCACAAAGTTATCTTATCTTTATGCAGTGAAAAACCACGTACTTGTAACCATTTAAATAACAAAATAACGCCCAAATAGTTATCGTTTCTCTTCGTATCAAAATCGAACATTATATAAATAAAACCAGAAAAAGTCCTAAAATCTCCCATCCAAACCGTAACAACTGGGTTTCTTCTTCAAAACATTATACAAATAGAATAAGCTTAAGACCTCTTCTATTTTTTTTTAGAAAGAAGTTAAAATATTCTACAAGTCAAGAGGATTTCGTGGCCACTTGCATGGACTAGGCTTCAGTTGATGGTAACAATTGCTTCTTGTTAATGGATGATGGAATGGTGGACAGTGGTGTGGTGGACGAATGTTGACTTGAGATGTAAGAGCTTTTAGATTTCGAAAGATAAGAGTATTGGGAAGGGCAACTAGGGCTTTTGGAAGCTTAATAGATATGTGGGTTATCAAGTAAGGTAGCTTATGGCTTAAGAAATCTTATATTGACCAATATCTTTGCGATGTCTTAATATTTTTTTAATTATTTAAAATAACACAATTAGGTCAGGTTTATTTCGGGTTAACTCTTCTTTACTCAGCTTAACTCGATATCTAATTGAGTCTACCTTTTTCTATTTGAGGTCGGATTTAAAATACATATAACTGATAATAACTCACACAGGTCAAGCCAACCCGGTCGATTACGATCGAGTCAGGTTTTGGCCACCCCTCCTATTATAAAGATCTAGATAAATATTATTATAACTCATAGATCCAATTGAGTTCTTTAGTCTATGAGTTAGATTTATTTTGAAAAGCTTCAAAATGATCATTCGAAAATTGATTTATGTATTACCCTAGCATTAAACAAACATATTGATCATTTGATAATTATGTATTAGTCAAGTTGCTTCTGCAATGTCGTTAAAGGGAGGATAGCTCTACGCTTCTAGCTTTGGTTGTTGATAGGTGTCTAATTATATATCATTTTCATATTAATTCGTCCATGTTTCTTTGCTATATTCCTTGGTATTTTTATGTTTTTGTGTGGTTTTGATATTTGTAGGAGTTTTGGAGCTACTTGCACAAAAATGGAGTAAAACCCTTCATTTTCACCTCTGCTAGTCAGTGATCTTCTCGGATTTAATTGTATTGATATACAATGAACCCGACGACATATTATATACCGTTGGAAAGCTCTCGAAGTCTATTTTCTGGAGAAATTTACGGTTTATAAATCCATTCAGTGTACCAAAAGTTGTAATCAAAACAGTGTGAGAAGTATAGAAATGTAATTCCACAAATCACTGTAGCATGTATAATACGGGACACTGTAGCAGTTACTGTAGCAGAGTATTTAAACACATTTTAGGGTTTTATTTTCATAACTTGAAGAGGGGGAACGTGGTGGAGGCAGCAGCTCTGGATTTCTCATCTCCTGGAGTTCTTGAAGGAGAAAGAAGGCTTGGAAAGAGGAAGAACTACAATCTTAAAAGATTTTCATCAAATTTGCTAAGTTTTCCCTTTCCCTTTCGTTTTCTGGAATGTCTCCATATTGTATTGTATTTGTATTGTGTCTGAATATGTGTAACTAAATCTGAATTGGTTGAGGGTGATTTCAAAGCCCTTGATATGGTTTTTGTAAGTTGATTGTGCAAGGAATTGTTATCCAATTCTCTAATTGAAGTTGCTTGTATTTTCCCATGTTTAATGCTTATGATTGCTTGCTGATTGTATTTGGGTGGCCAACTGAATATAATCTGGATATTGTCTATTGCTAGACTAGAAATCTTGATCCGTAATTGTCTTGAATTTCTAATCATTAGTAGCAAAATTGTGATCAGAGATTGCAATTGGAGAATATAACCTAAGTTAAATAATCCGAGCTTGTGTGTTTATTGCTTAGATCAACCTATCTTTCTTATCGTAATGCATCCATTGAATTAAATTTAGAGAGCTTGTTCTAGGTTGTTTAATGGATAGAGATTAAATAAAGAGCCTGTTTTATTTAACAACAAAGTAAGGAAAGATTGGGATAACAGAGCTTGTTGTTATCTACGGTTGATAATTTCAATGGTGTAATTGGATGATAATTCTACAATTAATTCGCAAATCCATATCTTGTGGTGGAGAATGATCCCTTGACCAGATTTTTGTCATTGATTAATTCCCATTTCAATTAAGTTTGCATTGTGTTATTCATTAATTACCGTCGTATTCAGTTTTTCATCTAGTTAATCAAACAACAAAACCCCCATTTAGTTAATTGTTGCTGGAAATAACAAATTCAATTAGAATCAATCCTCGTGGGAACGATATCTTACTTATCACTTTATTACTTGTGCGACTAGTATACTTGCTAGTTTCGAACGCATCAAGTTTTTGGCGCCGTTGCCGGGGATTGATTTTCTAATCAATTTGTTATTCTGTTTTTACTACTGATTCTTGATTTTTATTTTCTGATTGTTTGTGTTTAGGCTTTTATGTTTGAGGGAGAAGCGGATCAACGACTTAAGCGAATCAAGGAGTTTCTCGAATCCTCGAATTTAAGACTAAATCAATCAATTTCAACTCCACCTCCAGAATTTGACCTTGCATGACATACTTCCCTTCCATCTTCTTGCAATTCAATCAAATCTGATTCGGAAGCAATGGCGATGCAAAACAATCAGACTCTTAAGGAGTTAGCGGCTCCAATTATTGATCAACAACCGTTGTGCATAAATCTCAACCTTGAGGTAGAATTTGAGCTTAAATCTGGACTAATTCGTCTCTTACCTACATTTCATGGTTTTGCAGGAGAGGATCCTATCAAATACCTCAGAGAATTTCATGTGGTATGCTCAAGTATGAAGCCAACTGGCGTGTCTGAGGAGCAAATAAAATTGAGAGCTTTCCCATTCTCATTAGCAGATTCGGCAAAAGATTGGCTATACTATCTACCATCGGGTACCATCACCACGTGGAATGAGATAAGTAAACTCTTTTTAGAGAAATACTTTCCCATTTCAAAAGCTATAAACATTAGAAAAGATATTTGTGACATTCGACAACACAATGGAGAATCACTTTATGAATATTGGGAGAGATTTAAAAGGTTATGTGCTAGCTGTCAAACCATCAAATTAGTGATGGACTTCTTATTCAATATTTCTATGAGGGTCTCCTACCAATGGAAAGGAGTATCATTGATGCTGCTAGTGGTGGAGCACTAGTTAATAAAACACTGAAAGTTGTAAGACATTTGATTAGCGACATGGCAGCGAACTCCCAACAATTCAGCAGCCAATTTGAGCCACAACTACCGAGGAGAGTAAATGAGGTAAGTACCACGAACATTGAACAACAACTTTTTGAGCTTACCTCTCTTGTAAAAAAAATTGCTGCAGGACATATGTATCAATCTTATGTATGTGCAGTATGTTCTACCACGGAGCATCCAACTGATATGTGTCCAACTTTGCAAGAAGGAGATACGGAACAAGCCAATGCCATTGGTGGATTTCTAGGACAACCAAGCCAAAGTTATAGTAATCATCAACTAATCGCCCCAAATGCCATACCAAATCGGCCACCAGGTTTCAATCAACCAAGAGTGCAGCAACTATTTCAAATGCAACCACAACCCGCACCACAACTAGCTCCACAAAATTCAGGTATGGCTCTCCAGGACATTGTTAAAGCACTTGCTACTAACACAATGCAATTTCAGCAGGAAATTAGGGCAAGTATCCAAAACCTGAAAAATCAAATGGGACAATTGGCTACTAACATGAGCAAATTCAAGAGTCAAAGCTTAGAAAAATTACCTTCTCAGACAGTGATCAATCCAAGAGAGAATGCTAGTGCAATAACTTTGAGAAGTGGAAAGCAATTACAAGTCCCACAAAAAAAGTCACAAACTAATGAAGGGGATGACACCACTTCCACCATGAACAAAACATGATCTTCTAAGGTAGATCTTAAAATTCAAATTCCTTCTTATGTTACTCCTCCACCATTTCCTAGCAGATTTGCAAAATCAAAGAAGGAGGAACAAGAACAGGAAATCTTGAAAACTTTTCGCAAGATTGAGGTAAATATACCACTTTTGGATGCTATTAAGCAAGTGCCTCGTTATGCAAAATTTCTCGAGGAGTTATGCACCAACAAGAGAAAGTTGAAGGGAAATGAGAAAGTAAGTGTGGGGAAAAATGTTTCAGCTGTACTACAAAGAAAAATTCCTTCAAAATGCAAAGATCCAGGTACGTTTACCATTCCATGCACCATTGGTAGGACCAAGTTTGAAAGGGCTATGTTAGATTTAGGAGCATCTATTAATGTCATGCCATATTCTATTTATGCTTCTTTAAATCTTGGACCTCTTGCGGAAACTGGTATTACCATTCAACTTGCTGATCGTTCTAATGCATATCCCAAGGGAGTTGTGGAAGATGTGCTTGTGCAGGTGAATCAATTGGTTTTCCCAGCAGACTTCTATGTTCTTGAAATGGAGGATGAGACATCTCCTAATCCAACACCAATTCTTTTAGGGAGACCATTCTTGAAAACTGCTCGAACTAAGATTGATGTTCATGATGGCACTCTCACCATGGAATTTAATGGCGAGGTGATCCGTTTCAATATTTTTGAGGCAATGAGGTACCCTAGTGACTTGCATTCTGTTTTTGCAGTTGATATTATTGATTCTTTGGCACAACAACTTTTTGAGTTAACTCACAAGGATGCATTGGAAGTAGCCATTAGTGAGCACATTGGGGCAGAAAATTCCAGAGAATCGAGGAAGTTGATACAAGTGTCTAAAGAAGTGGAGGAAGCTGTGGCAAGCTTGGATGAGACTATAGCTATACCACAAACAGGTATGATGTTTCGTACATTGAATTGCCTTTATCTAATGAGAAACTTCTTCCTTCTGTGATGAAAGCCAATACCTTGGAGCTTAAGCCACTTCCAGATTATTTGAAGCATGTGTTCTTGGGTGACAAATATCCTTTGCCAATTACAATAGAAATGGGCCTTGCACCACTAAAAGAAGAGAAACGCGTCCGAGTACTTAGTGATCACAAAATAGCTATTGGGTGGATGATTGCTGACATCCAAGGCCCAGCCATATGCATGGACCGTATCTTGTTAGAAGCTGTCTCTTATACACATCTAGATGTGTATAAGAGACAGGATTGGACCCTCCCATGATGGAACAAACGTCGGGCTGAGGACGTTAAACCAAGCGCTTATTGGGAGGCAACCCAATGTTTTTTGCAAAATAAATTAAAAAAAAGAAAAGAAAAATAAAATAAGGTAATAATGATCGATTTTTGTGTCTCGAAGAGATTCCTTTCGTAGGCCATCAAATTGATCAGGTTTTATCTCCCTTTGCCATCTGTCTTATTTGTTTTTATATTTTTATATTTGTTTTTTTATTTGTTTGCTATTGCGTTGTTATCTCTTTTATGTGTCTTTAGTTTCGTTTCTGCTCTTTCCTTTTCCTTTTGTTTAATTTGATTATTTCCTACTTTGTGCTCATTTGTGCAACAGCTTGAGGAAACACCGAAACAAGAATTGAAGCCATTGCTTGAAGGTTTGAAGCGTGCATATCTTGAAGAAGAATAGACTCAAACGGATTACTGGTAATATCTTTCCTTTTCTCCTCTTCAATTGATGCCGATATCTTTTTGTCGAACCTTCGTAAATATTTTCCTTCACTTCCTCAAAATGCTGTGTTTAAAATTTATAAAGTACGGATGACTAGACTTTGGGCTTTGATGCTTCTAAATGTGCCTGCGGATATCCGATGGCTTATCGAAGCCAAGGTAAGATTGTCCGGTGAGGCTGATATTAATCTCGCAAAATACATGCCTGGTCTAGGGAAAAGCTACTACGCCAAAAGGCGAAGAGCGAAAAGGTTACAAGTATGTTATAAATGTGCTAGATGGAATTGTAACCAGACTTGTTGTTCATTAGGTTTTGCGTCCAGGAATAGAGAAGATAAACTTTCATTTATTAAGAATGGTTTGAGTAATGAGTCGCTGGTTATTGTTTTGTTAACTCTCGAGTCACATTCTTGTGGACTTGTTCAGCGTGAATTGCTTACTCTATGGACACAATTTCGTGATGAATTGCAGTGTTATAGTCTAGGGAATCTGACTAAAAACGACCCTGTTTGCAGTTTATAAGAAAACTGGATGGGAAGCAAATCCCCGACTCATAGAAGGCGTTTCAGCCGTTACTGGACGTAAAACCAGAGGAAGATGTGAGCCACAATCACAACTACTTGTATAGTTGAATGTGTGTTGTTGTTGTCGAATTTTATTTCTTTCTTGTTTCGTTTGATCTGATTATCCATGTTGTTTTTGTGTTGTTGTTGTTTGTTGATTTTGTTTGTTTTAATTTCAAGTTTTCTTTTTTGACAAACCATAGGACTACCCCATGTCATAAGCACACGTGGAGACAAGTGTGGAGGTTTTGTCAACCTCCGCCGAAAGTATATCTCTACTTTTCATGCTTCACGTGGGAGACAAGTGTGGCGGTTTTGTCAAACCCCACCGAAAGTATATTTCCTTTTTTCATGCTTCACGTGGGAGACAAGTGTGTAGGTTTTGTCAAACCCCGCCGAAAGCATATCTCATTTTTTCGAATCTTGGGGCGATAAATCTGCATCGAGCAACTCCCACCGAAATTATGTCCCCATGTGTCAAATTTGAGAGTTTTACGTGTGTATATATCCATGTTGCATATTTTGAAATATCATTTTATAACCTGTCTTGCACTTGAATCGCATAATACCTAACGTACATCATTGTCTTATACAAGTTTAGAGCACTTTTAGAAATGGAGAAAGCACCAATTCGCCGATTCCAAAATATATGCGTATTTTGTGGATCGCAATTTGGTAAAGATGGAGAGTTTACAACAACAGCTCTTGATCTTGGTAGGACTTAGCTGCGAGGGGTATTCATTTGATTTATGGAGGGGGTAGTCTTGGGTTAATGGGGTGTGTGTCAACAGCTGCATCCCTAGGAGGGAGCAAAGTTCTCGGCATTATCCCTAAACCATTAGCTGTACGAGATATCGTAGGCAACACAATCGGTGAAGAGTTACAGGTCTCTAGTATGCATGAGCGTATTGCACATATGGTTGTTAAGTCCGATGCATTTATAGCTTGCCTGGTGGTTATGGTACATTAGAGGAGATATTTCAAATCACCTCTTGGGCACAGCTAAACATCCATCGGAAACTCATTGGTTTGTTAAATGTCAATAATTTTTTTGATGGTTTGTTGTCCTTTCTTGATCAAGCTGTAGAAAAAAACTTTATCTCACCGTCGGCGAGGCAAATCCTAGTTACAGCTTCAACTGCAGGGGAGTTAATTGATAAACTACAAGAATTCATCTATTCGCCTGATTCAACAACAGCTCGGATAGATTGGTTTGGTGAAGGCAATAAAAGGCGTAGACTGGATTTAACACTCCATCTGTAATCTTTATCTATTGGTTTGCTTTGTTTTTGTTTACTTTCTTTTTAGTGTGTTTATTTGAGATTTTTCATGTCATTTCTTTTGAGTTTTTTCAGGTTATTTCTTTCGCCCCAGGTAATAATTTCTAATCACGGCTTTTAGAGTGGTGGCTTAAAAAGTTCAATTCCTCTTGAAACGCATTTTGGATCTCTTCAATCCATAATGGCTGAATAAGGAGGCTAACTCCTAAACTTTTTAGACCCATTCTAACTGACTTGTTTTTGTTTGCTTGCTTGTTGGACTTTGTTATTTTATGAGTAAGTTTAGTTTTGTGTAATTTAGAGTTGTTGTGTGTTTTTGTCTTTATCAGTTTCGATTCGAAAAAAAAACATTGTGAAAAACCTGAGAATGGCAGAATATGGGGTTTCCTTAACTCTTGAAACGCATTCTCTCTAAATAAATCTGTAGTTTGTTTATTTCATGTTGTTTGAAGTGTCTTGTTTCTTGTTTTGTTCTTTCATAATAAAGGTATATAGGCTGGAAACCTTAAGTCTGCGGGCTACTGGTCCTAAGGATTGTTGAAATATACAATCTTGACTCAGGTGTAACAACACCACGTACCTCTTTTCTTGCATTTTGTGGGTCAATGATTGAATTAAGAATAACTCTTGGAAAATGATAAATGATGCATGGATCTGTGTGCTTGAAATGTATATTAGTTTTTGCTTTCCCTTTGATTCCTTGCACAACATTGAGCATCGAGCTATTATCACTGAGTTATTTGTTTACTTAGAGAAGGTTTATGCAATTTAAGTATTTCTTCAGATTTAAATGAATTCTAGAACCTGTTTGATGGTCACTCGAGGCGAAATCCTAGACTGTGCAATATTGGGGAAATGATTTAGGTCATCTTTGGACCGTTTGAGCCTTAATAGCCAACCTTGATTGAAATTGATCCCTAGTTACCCCTTTGAGCCTTTGTAAGCCTTTTTTTTTTTTTGTTAACTCACTAAAAAGATTTCCTAACCTCAAATGAATTTTTTTCCAAACAGTTTGTCCCTTACCTATGAGCATGTAGATCATTCACGATGATATTTTCAATTATGTTCTGGTTTTGGGAAGTTAGAGGAGGTTGGATTGTGCCATGAGCAATGCAAGTGAGTTTTATTATGTTTGTAAAAAACAAAAAAAAAAAGAGAAAAAAAACAATCTGTACTTGTCTTCCACGTACTTAAACATTGAGGACAATGTGTTGTTTAGGTGTGGGGGAGGGGAATTGCAGTTAAAGAAAAAAAAAGAAAAAGAAAAAAAAAGAAAAAAAATCTATACCCTTGGCTGTTCTTAAAAAGAATGAAACAACAAAGTGTGGGGGTGTAGTTTCTTTTGTTTTCTACAAAAAAAAAAAAAAAAAAGAAGATTGAGTGTTCTAAATAAGTTTGGGGGAGTAACCTGGTGAATTGAAATAAAGTTGTGTTATAGGCTTGAGCTCTACATAGTCTTGAATGATTTATGTGTTTGTGGGTGATTTGAGCCAAATTATTATCCTTTATCATACCTTCACCCAAGCCAAACGTTACAAGCTTAATAAAGTCCTACTTGATCCTTGGTGTTGTGCATGTCTACATTAGTGGAGAGTGACTTGAAAAGCAGGCCTATGGAGTTCATTTATACACACATCTTCAATATTAAATATGATTCATTTTTATGCATAAACTCATCCGGGTTACAAGTGATTAGCTGAGAATGGCTCTACACACACACACTTGAGGAATTGAAGTGAAGCGAAACTAATATTTGAGATAAAATTCTTGATCAAGTGCATTATTTTGAAGTTTCCTTGGGTTATAATTAAGTACAATCTTTGAGGCCTATTTGCAAGTTGAAGCATTTGTGTGTTTTAATTTTTCTTTGATTCTGTTTCGGTTTAATTTTGTTTCATATCGTTGTACTTGCTCGAGGACTAGCAAAGTTTAAGTGTGGGGGAATTTGATAGGTGTCTAATTATATATCATTTTCATATTAATTCGTCCATGTTTCTTTGCTATATTTCTTGGTATTTTTATGTTTTTGTGTGGTTTTGATATTTGTAGGAGTTTTGGAGCAACTTGCACAAAAATGGAGTAAAACCCTTCATTTTCACCTCTGCTAGTCAACCATCTTCTCGGATTTAATTGTATTGATATACAATGAACCCGATGACATATTATATACCGTTGGAAAGCTCTCGAAGTCTATTTTCGAGAGAAATTTACGGTTTATAAATCCATTCAGTGTACCAAAAGTTGTAATCAAAACAGTGTGAGAAGTATAGAAATGTAATTCCACAAATCACTGTAGCATGTATAATACGGGACACTGTAGCAGGTTACTGTAGTAGAGTATTTAAACACATTTTAGGGTTTTATTTTGAACTTGAAGAGGGGGAGAGGACTTGGAGGCAGCAGCTCTGGATTTCTCATCTCCTGGAGTTCTTGAAGGAGAAAGAAGGCTTGGAAAGAGGAAGAACTACAATCTTAAAAGATTTTCATCAAATTTGCTAAGTTTTCCCTTTCCCTTTCATTTTCTGGAATGTCTCCATATTGTATTGTATTTGTATTGTGTCTGAATATGTGTAACTAAATCTGAATTGGTTGAGGGTGATTTCAAAGCCCTTGATATGGTTTTTGTGAGTTGATTGTGCAAGAAGTTGTTATCCAATTCTCTAATTGAAGTTGCTTGTATTTTCCCATGTTTAATGCTTATGATTACTTACTGATTGTATTTGGGTAGCCAACTGAATATAATCTGGATATTGTCTATTGCTAGATTAGAAATCTTGATCCGTAATTGTCTTGAATTTCTAATCATTAGTAGCAAAATTGTGATCAGAGATTACAATTGGAGAATATACCCTAAGTTAAATAATCCGAGCTTGTGTGTTTATTGCTTAGATCAACCTGTCTTTCTTTTCCTAATGCATCCATTGAATTAAATTTAGAGAGCTTGTTCTAGGTTGTTTGATGGATAGAGATTAAATAAAGAGCCTGTTTTATTTAACAACAAAGTAAGGAAAGATTGGGATAACAGAGCTTATTGTTATCTACGGTTGATAATTTCAATGGTATAATTGGATGATAATTCTACAATTAATTCGCAAATCCATATCTTGTGGTGGAGAATGATCCCTTGACCAGATTTCTGTCATTGATTAATTCCCATTTCAATTAAGTTTGCATTATGTTATTCATTAAATACTGTCGTATTCAGTTTTTCATCTAGTTAATCAAACAACAAAAGCCCCCATTTAGTTAATTGTTGCTGGAAATAACAAATTCAATTAGAATCAATCCTCGTGGGAACGATATCTTACTTATCACTTTATTACTTGTGTGACTAGTATACTTGCTAGTTTCGAACGCATCAGTTGTACAATAGATGCCTTCCAAAAAAAAGCAAAAAAAAAAAAAAACAACAAAAAAAACCAAGACTAATATGGCCAAGATATCAAGAAAGAGTAATAATGATGTGGCTGAGAGTACCAGGATTATAGCAGTGAAAAAAACATAAATAAAAAGAAAAATAAGGGCAAAGACCCTTGGAGCTTAAATAAAGAAAAATTAAGATAAAGTAAACTATAAAATCCATGTAAGAATAAAGTTTTTACAATTAAACACTAATGACAAAAATTAACAAAGTTTTAACCATTAAAAACTATATAAATTTTGATCATAGAAGTTAAAGTCGATTATATCCTTCATTCGGGTGTAATCGAATTAGCAAATAAATTACTTGACCAATGTCTAGTCAATTCAGTTTTGGTCAAACTCAACGAAACCCAACCTGTGAGTACCCTTAATCCAAATAGGTGTTTAATGCTTTCTCACCAAATCTAGGTATATTTACAGTCTAAAGGTTTCTTCCAATATTAAAAAGGTACTATTTTAGTTTTGTGCACAAGTAAAGATAATACTCACAAGAGTGTTCATTGTCTTTCTTCATTTAATATAAGAGAATGTTTTATTTTGCAAAGAGAAAAAAATCGTAAATAATTCTAAGAAGCATGATAAACTCTTCATTTTTTAATTTTATTTTCTAAAAATCAGGTGAGGGGTTGACAAGTTTAAAAGATACTAAAGAAAGAAAAAAGTATGAATTGATATTAATTGGTGTGACTAAAAGGAATTTTAACGATAATAAAGGGTGTGTAAAACAAAAATTAGATATTTAAATCTTAATAATAACTATTTTAAGAAATGGGTTTTGGGAGCAATTATTTAGAAGCAAATAATTCCACTATGAACTAATTTAGATTTTTTTTTTTGCTATAAACACGACATTTGTAAATGTTTCATTTAACTTGCATATTTAATGTGAATAATTGATCTATAAAGATTGTTAGTGTTTAGTGATTGAACTATAAGAGAAATGGGATTTTGGAACGTGCATTTTGCATTGCGAAAAGTTTTTCTTAATGTTGATATGCTTGTTGCGAGTGTTGGTGCGGTTGAAAGTCTGAAAACTTACAACATCGTGTGTTTTGTGTGCTATGAAATCCCCTTCAATGTGTTGTGATAGATCATTCCACAACGCACAATATTCTTTAACAATGAAAAATACACATTACAAAAAAAAAAATTGCTAAAATTAACCATTTTTTGGCCACGCAATTTCTGTATTGCTATAGATTCTCTCGCAACACATAATGCAAGTTGTGATATATTCTTCAACAACATGTGATTTATGCTGTGATATGTCCAGTACAGTGTTTTAGCATTCCATAACATTTATTTGTTCACTAAGAAAACATTTTTAGCAACAATTTAATGTTTGTTGCCATTTGTTTCTTTTTTTAATTTATGAAGAATTTTTGTAATATTTTTAATGCTTGAAACACTTACAATACACAAAGTAAATACAAATAATCTAATAAAAATGTAATATTATATATTGTGAGATCTGAAGGTGATAGATTAGTTACGAAAAATATAACATATAACAATAAAGTAAATTTGCGCAAAAGGATTTACGTGATTCGGTTATAAAACCTACATCCACGGACAATTAAGAGTTGCAATTCACTAAGTTCTTGTTTATACAATTTTTAGGTACATTTATAGTGTTGACTTGCTCTTTCATACATTGACCTAATCTTGTAAAACAAATCTCTCCAAGATCTAAACTTTAGTGACATTGCTACCTTTCTTTTGCTGATCACTTAACAACACACTACTAAGTAAAACACTACAACCATGTCTGATACTGAATCGGATAAACTCTCAACTCTCAAGTGTATACACACTCAAAAGGACTTAATCAAAATTCATGCACAATTGCCAGTCTTTCATACAACTTACATAAAACTAATAGAAAAACACATTTCAATTTCTCTCTGAAGCTTTTCAAGTAATCCTTTGAAATGTGATACTATATAAGTTATAAAGATAACTTTATATAGTATATGAAGATCAGTTGCCCTTCTCATTAATATCCTATAGAATCTCAGTATACCTCAGATTGTAAGTTTAGGATAATGATCAACATTGTAGGAAGTGATATTATATACTCTTAAGTAAACTAGAATACTATAATAATATCCTAATCTAATAAGAGATATTCAATATGAATATAATACTTATAATAAAACTTCTAGAAATAGTAAAAATAGGAAAATATATAACTCAATGTTTTTATTCACAAGTTGCCAATAAGATCATACGCATGGCACATGCTTAGGTGTCACGTTTCACACTAACAATCTCCCCCTTTGTCAGCTTGTGATGAAAACATCATTATGTTTCTAATATCAAAGATAAACAGGCATACACGTATATAAGGTAACAAGAAACAAACACAACAAATATAACTGAAAATACCACTTCAACAGTGATAACGAATTTTCAGTTATCAAAAACATAACTAAACAGTCATAACAGATAATGGCTGAAATGAAATGTCCTCCAAACAAATTGATCAAAGCAAATATCATACGGATAGTTCAATAACTATAAAAACATATAAAATCAATGACCTACAAGGTAAACTGGTTAAAACAACAGAAAATATCTAAACTAAATCATCAAATATTTGCAAAATCAAAATCATAAACAACTCCCCCTTACTACAAGCAAATCACAACATTGAAGGTCATACCGGAGAAAACTACTCCCAAAAGCAAACCAAAAATATTAGAAAAAAAATAAGTTTAGAAACCTCTTCTCTCCCTTAGTTTCAGAACAGTGCCAAAGAAAAAGAAACTGAACAAAACATAAACGAAAAGGAAAGTTCAATAACCGGTATCAAATCAGTTAAGTTGAGCAGACTTGTAGACTGTGAGCTTTGGTGGAAGACCAGGACGTTTCTTTGATCTGCCTACATTGATCTTGAATCTAACACCCTTGCTGGATGGTGTAGCTTGTTCAAAAGCAGTTGGGGTGTCTTGTTGTGTAGTGGTGTCAATGGATGAGGCAGTGACTTTAGCAAGAATCTTTTTAAGTTCTTTGTCTCTCTTTGCAGCACTAGTCTTCACATTTTGCGATAAGCCCATCTGATCCAGCTGCAAACTTAGGTGGAATTTCCTTCTCTATTGTCTTTGGTGTAGGAGCTAGATCTTGTGGAGTGTCATGTTGTGAGCGGGATTCCATCCCACTCCAAGCACTTGCGACCTTAACACCGCTTTTCGAAGCTCCTTTCGGAGGCTTAAAGGGCCATACAAGTCATGTTGCAGAGATAAGACCCAGAGAAATGATGGAGTTACTACCCGAATAATTAACCATGGGAAAAATTTGATGATGATGGCCGATCCCTTGCTTCTCTGGACCTAACTGCCCAATCATCCTTTTAGAGATGGGTTCGAGAAGTTAGGTACAGGTTACACCTACCCGAATGTTAATCCAGCCTCCACTAGGGTTTACTAAGTTCTAAGTTCTAGGTCATTAATGCTATCCTATCTTGATCCTAAATTTTATTATGCACATAACTACTTTTATCTTTTTATTACATATGAGGTGTTAACAGTTTATATGCATACATAAAAAAGGGGAAGAAGAGCCGATTACATTTTCATCAAATAAGGGGGAAGGGATAGAGGATTACAATAATCTCAAATAAGATTGTAATAAAATAAATACTATTGGAAACTAAAGGAGTTTCAAGTTAAATCTTCATCATCAAATAAAGGTGTTAGCAAGGACAAGTATGACAAGGCATAATTAAAAATAAACATTAATCTAAACATGACATTTCCATACAAACCATGGCATTACTAATCATTAATTAAATATGCATAAATTAACATCTAAACATCATAGAATGAACCACTAATTAACAACTAATTATCAACTAATCAATAACCAATTAATTACATAATTAACTACTAAACATGGCAATTAACTACCACTAATCCTAGACCAAACATGGCAATTAACTATTAAGTAACTACTATTAATCATAAATTAAACATTGCAATTAACTACTAATAATTAAACTAAGCATGTCATAATTATCTACTAATTATATCTAAACTAAGCAT
Source organism: Boswellia sacra (assembly GCA_013180625.2). Taxonomy (NCBI): domain Eukaryota; kingdom Viridiplantae; phylum Streptophyta; class Magnoliopsida; order Sapindales; family Burseraceae; genus Boswellia; species Boswellia sacra. Next base: position 57,183 of record SNVD02016266.1, on the reverse strand, counting down.
GACAAAATTTAAACTAAAGAGCGGCCCCCTGAGAAAACTTAACAAATTCTGAATTTAATTGGAAGTTGAACCTTGACTAGTGTTGGCATTCCAAAATAATCCAAGGAACACCAAGAACAACACCAAGAGAACATAAAAAATATTTATATTGAGAAAGGGATTCAGAAAATATTCAAAATCTCTCAAAATTATTAGTATTTAGGTATTTTCAACCCAAAACTTCTTACATAGAATTGAGAGCTAAGTTCCCTTATATAACCTCTCAAATGGTCACAAAATAAGCTCTTTTCCTGATATGGGACTATAGCTATAGGTGCGCACCTGTAGTGCAAAGGTGCACCCCTCCACTATAGGCATTGGTAGGGTTTCTGGATCCTTCTAAGGCAAGAACCCCAGAGGCACTCATGTGTCGGCTCTAATCACTAGAGGTGCTTGTGCGCTACCTCTAACTAAGGGAGTGCGTGTTTAGTACTAAAGACATGAGCCCTAGCCTAAAGGTGCTAGCCTTGTTTTTGGATTTTGATACCAACTTTTACTGTTTATGGTTGGGGGAGCTACCCTTGAGCCCCTAAGGTGGAAAGAATACCAACTTTTACTATTTATGGTCAGGGGAGCTACCTCGAGGCCTTGAGGGGGGGCCCTTTTTTCCCCCTTCAACCCCCACGGTGACCTTACCATGAAGGTCGATGTGCATCGAGCAGATGTGATTCTTAGGGTCTTGACTACTCCTTACTGGTACCGCACGGTCCTAAGCTTATTCAGCTTTTTACCCCATTCTTGGTGTTAATTCTCGGTGTCCCTACAAATCTTGAAAGGACTTCAAATTGCTATCTCTGACTATTATCATTGGGCCCCAAAACCATAAGCAAAATTCTAATGCTTACATTTGTGAAGCTAGTTTATCCTATGGTGGTTCTACTATGTTTGGTTCAAGAGCTGGTTTTATAGTTGCTTTCTTGGAAGACTTTTTCTTGGCAATCTTGACCTTTCTCTTCTTCTTCATCTTAGCACGTTTGCCTTTCTTCTTTATTGCCTTTTTCTTATTTTTTTCTGTAGTTTTGTCAGTCATGGTAGCTTGTTCTGTTAGCTCATTAGCTTATTCCTCTTGATTCCTAACAATCTCCTCTTCATGCATTTCATCAGCTGGTGTCTCTTGCATTAGAACATCTACATGAGTTGGCATTTGAGGTGTTTCATTTGCATTTCCTCTGCCATCAAGTTTTTTTTCCAGCTAAGATTGTTTTTCCTTGATGTCCTGCACAATATTAACTAAAGTAACATTGATTAAATCTAATTGCTCTCATACATTGCTCATCGGATTAGGTTTAACTCTACGAGCTCTTAGAAGTGGAACTTTTACCTCCTTAGGTTGATCTTGCATTCTTGATATAAAGCCTTTGGTGGTAGGCTTAGGCATTATCTTAGAAATTTCAGTAGAAGCCATAGGAACACAAATTTGAGCCAAAATGCCTTGAATCAGGCAAGGAAAAACAAGCAAATGGTGGTCGGATTTGTTAGGAGGAATCTGAGCTATCATTGTATAAATCCACAAACTTAAATTAATTGGCCTATAGGTATCCAAACAATACAAAAACTTCACCTTATCATCTTTAACTTAATTTTGATGGGTAGGGAACCAATCAAACTGTGCAATCTTATGCAGAACCATATATTTGTTAGTGGGAAATTTTTGGTTAATTCTGTGTTTTGGATTCCAATCCAAATCATCATGACTAGTTAACTCTTTACTAACATCTTTCATAACAAAATCATCACCTACAGAGTGTAAACTTGCTATGGGAATATCAAAGAAAGTGTTGACAACATTGGGTGAAAACTTAACCAATCTACATTTACAATAAACTTTATGATAGTAAAAACTCTTGGGATTGTCAATCGAATTAGGTATATTTGCATAAAATTCTTGAATAAGAGTTTTAACTAGAGGTAAGTAATTGTTTACCATTCTTGTCCAGTAGATGGACTCAAGAAGCTCACCCATGCCATGACTTTGAAAATCATTCACCTTGACTCGCCTTTCAATTTGCAGCTCTGTCTCTAAAAATTTTTCCTAACATTAGCGGTGAGAAACTTGTTGAACTTGGGCTTGATGTCCTTCATTTGTCCCACTAGAACCTCTCCATTAACACTCATCGTTGGATCAACTGGAACCACCTTTGCATGTTATTGTTCTTGTTGTTCTGGTTCTTGTAACTATATACTGTCATGAATGGTTTATTCTTTAGAATAGCTAGACAAGGATGAGCTGCTGGTGGATTTCTCAGATTCTATTCTAAGGCCATTATAGATTTTTGAAGATTTTTCAAAGCTGAACTAGGTTTATCAAAGTAGAGAGAGGCAAGATACCAAAAGATTTTGATAAAGAGCAAAAACCCTAACTGAATGTGATAATATTGGAAAGAAAGAATCCTAGTACAATTTGATTTCCAAAACAATTTCAAATTTGATTTTTTATTATTTGATTTTCCAAAAACAATCACATTAATGCATTAATGGCACAATTTCAAAAATAGATTTTTGATTAAAGTAAGGAAAATCCTGCCACTGAGAAATCTTCCCCTCAAATCAACATTGCTAACATGGCAAAATAGCACATGGATGCATATAAAGCAATCAAATCTAATTCAAGCATAGCAACATCCTATGTTACAAATAACATAACAGAAAATAATTACACGTTACATAACATTAATATCTAGACATCATATGATTCATTTTAAAGAAGCATGCATCAGAGTTGGAATATATCAACATAAGAAAGTTGTTTATCAAAATTTTCATTCAATTGAAATGTCAACAAAGATTTTTTGACATGAACATAGAAAATAATCTCATTAGATTATGAATTAAACATAGTAGCTTCACACAATATAGAGGTAGCGTTTTTTCCTTTTGAGTTTGTGACCTCAAAATATTTCCTAAATACCTTATGGTTACTTTTAAGGAATGGCTTTCACACATTATATACGGATATCCCTCTCTATACCTTTCATTTTTAACCAGTATATTAATATAAATATAGCTTAAATTATATCTCAACCATGATTAATCAGAAGAAAACTCACGATATTTCAAATAGAAGATACATAACAAAAAATAATTTTATTCAGAAAATTGATAAATGCCTAAGGCCTTTCTAAGATTCCCAAACCTTGATGCATCAAATGTTTTAGTAAATCGGTTAGCTAGCTTATTTGTAGTGGAGATGTATTTAATGTGGATTACCTTTAATTTTACAAGCTCCCTTATGAAATGATATCTTATATAAATCTGTTTTGTTCTTGAATGTTGAACTGGATTTTTGGAAATGTTTATAACACTAGTATTATCACGAAATACAATTATAGGTTTTTCTTCAATACCATAATCACTCAGCATCTACTTCATCCATAGCAGTTGTGGGCAATAACTCCTTGTAGCTATATATTTTACTTCTGTAGTGGACAAGGATATAGAGTTTTGTTTCTTACTATGCCAAGAAACAGGGTTGCTACCAAGGTAAAAGCACCTGCTTGATATGCTCTTTCTGTCATTAGCATTGCCTACCCAATCAACATCTCTAAACCTTGGAAGACAAATAATTGGTTCTTTAGAAAACTATATTGCATAATCATAAGTATTATGTATATACCTAATGATTCTTTTCACTGCAACTAAGTTGGATTCCTTAGTTTTGCTTGAAATCTTACACAAAGTCCTACATTGAAGCATAAATCTGGACTACTTGCAATGAGGTAAAGTAAGCTACCAATGATGTTGCTACACAGACTAGCATCAATCTTCCTTATTGCATCATCTCTTGAAAGTTTTAAGCTAGTGAAAATAGAGGTTCTCATAGGCTTTGACTTCTCAAGATCAAATTTCTTTACAAGGTTTTTAGTATATTTTGATTGAGATATGAATATCCCATCATTAATTTGCTTAACTTGCAATCCAAGAAAGAAATTAAGTTCCCTTACCCTGCTCATTTCAAACTCCCCCTACATCAACTTAACAAACTCATTAGTCTTATTTTTGTTAGTTGAGCCAAACATCAAATCATCTACATACACTTGAGCAACGATGAAGTAATTAGAAGCATGTTTGATAAACTATGTTTTATAATTGCTACCCCTGATGTAACCTTTATGAATTACAAAATTTGTTAATCTTTTATACCAAGCTCTAGAAGCTTGTTTCAATCCATACAACGCTTTATGCAACTCATACACAAAATCAGGATGTTTAGAATCTTCAAATCCTTTAGGTAACAAATTACGATAGCCATTTAAGAAGGCTGTCTTAACATCCATTTGATACAATTTAAAATCAAGCAAATAAGCAATAACAAGTAGTAATCTGATAGACTCAAGTCTGGCTACCAGTGCAAAGGTTTCATCAAAGTATATTCCTTTAACTTGAGTGTAACCTTGTGCAACTAATCTAGCCTTATTTCTAACTACTTGACCATTTTCATCAATTTCATTCTTAAATATCCACTTAGTTCTAATAACATTTGCATTTTGTGGTGTAGGAACTAATTCTGGTATTTTATTTCTTTTAAACTGATTAAATTCATCCTACATAGCTTGTATCCACACATCCTCTTTCAAAGATTCTTTCACATTTTTAGATTCAACTAATGAAACATAGCATGCAAAGTTTACCTGACGTCTTAACTTGCTCCTGGTTTTCATCATGCCATCTGGATTTTTTATGATTGACCTGGTTGGATGTGCCTTTTATATCCAAGAGGGTGGATTTTTTCTCTCATCATCATTCTTGATTTGGTTTCTATCTAGGTTTGGACTGTTAGATGTTGTTGCTATGTGTGATGTATTAGCAATTGTTTCCTCTTTCATAACAAAATCATCCTGGTTGTCACTATTGATTGGTGCATTTTCTACTGATTCTGTAGATCGAATTATGTTGTCTTCTTCTGAACATTTTGCATAATCATCAAGGTCATCAAGCACTACATTTGTAGACTTTGTTATGGTCCTAGTCCTTAAGTTGTAAACTCGAAATGCCTTGCTATTCAATACATATCCTACAAAGACTCCTTCATCACTTTTTAGATAAAATTTTCCTAAATGCTTTCTATCATTTAGGATGTAACACTTTTTGGAAAAGTTACTTAGTAATATAAATCCAAAAAAGTTATAATGTACAAAAATCTGAGGGGCATACCCCAAGAATTACAAAAGGACCTAAAGGCCAAACATACAATCCAACAAAAAGATAGAAAAAGAGGCCACAAGCGGCCTAAAACAAAGTAAAAATGCCACAAATGGCCTTAACAACATAGAAGAGAAATGATCACAAACGGTCTAAAACATAAAAAATACAAGAGCTTTAACCCTTCTTGTTTTTCTTCTTCTTACCCTTCTTTACCAGGGTAGCTGGGGTGTCCGAATGAGTATGGTCAATCCTGCATTGATCATCCTCACTGAGCCCATTCAAAGGCTCAAAACGAGTGGGAGAAGACTGAGGAGGTATCCACCCTGAGGAAATAGATGCCTCACGATTTATAGAACACTTGATAGAGTCCAAAAGCCTACCCTGGTCAGTCGCAAAAAGAGATGGAGAATCAGTTTAGGATGTAACACCTACATTCAAAAACATGAAAATACTTCAAGTTAGGTTTTCTTCCTTTTAAAATCTTATAAGGAGTTTGGTTTTTGCCAGGTCTAAGAAAAAATCTATTAGAAATGTAACAAGCAGTGCTTATTACTTCAGCCCATAGCCTTTTGGTCAACTTTTGGCTATTGAGCATCACTTTAGCCATTTTTTGAAGTGTCCTACTTTTTCTTTCTACAACACCATTTTGTTCAAGTGTTTTGGGGGTTAAGAACTCATAAGTAATTCCATGATATTTGCAGAAATCATCATCGCTAACATTTTTGAACTCCTTGCTTGGTCACTTTTTATTTTCACAATCCTGCCTATGTTCCTGTTTTGCTCATTTTCAAGCTTAACACAAAGATTTATGAAAGATTCAAATGTGTTAGATTTTTCTCTAATAAAATCAATCCAAGTATGTCTAGAGAAGTCATCAACACAACAAATACATATCTCTTACCTGAGATGCTTTCAATCAACATTGTGTTAGATATGTGCCCTAAGAGTATGGATATTTTCTGTAATTTGTAAACATTATATGAATAAATAGAAAAAAGAATTTATTTTTGCCTAAATATGATTGTATCAATGATCAAAAGGCTCCAGAGCTTGTACATTGATAAAGTTCTATATATAAGAGATATATATGAGGCATAAAACTTTATCACAGCTCAAAACTAGTTCACAACCTATAAACAAAAGTTGAGTACTTTGTTTGGACGATGTTGTAGTGTTGTTTGTCTTTAATGGGGAAATTGTGAGTCTCTAACCATTTGAAGTGGAGACTTCAGGACAAAGACACTACTTTATTAATGAATACACTAAGCATGGACCACGTGGAATTATAATATTTGGTGGAAATACCGTGACCGAATGTAAATTACCACAATCGAGCACTAAAGGTATTCCTATCTTAATCTATTGGAGCTTGTGATTAAATGTGTCCATAATAAGTCCCATAGGTAGCTGATTAAATCAGCTAAACATAGACTAGATTTTGAGAATTAACTGTTTAACATAATTGGGATTTATTGAGAATAAAATTCCAGGTATTAAATTAAATTAAAAAATTTGATTATTAAATGAGCTCATTATTTAATTAATATGATTAATTAAATAAATGGGTTATTGGGCTTATATTTAACTAATAAGATTAATTAAATAATTGGATTGCACTACATTTGGGTTAGACCTAATCAGTTTTTTAAAAGGTTTAAAGCCCAATGATAAAGCCCAAATTTCAAACAAGGACATTATATAGTCAATTATGGTTTAACTAAAACCCTAAGGAGCCTTAAAAGAAAATAACGTGAAATACTACAAGGAGTGCCTGAGTCTTGAGCAAATAGACCGCCCCTATCTGTGAAAAACACACTCCATAAAAGCCCTGCGGTGTGACATTTCAACTTCCAGTATGCCTTTAGAAATTTCCTTTGTGTTCTCAGGTTATGTCCAGCTAAGAAACACGCCTACATGTGTTGTTCTCGTGATTCTTAGATGTGCTCAGGAACTTAAAGTGGTAGAAAGCACAAAGTTTTAGAGCCTGTGTTTGCTGGATCTTAGTCTTAGTGCCATTTTCGCTATGTAGATTCTATCTAACTTGCATCGGGATCCTACAATTAGTATCAGAGCCTCGTTTCCTCCACTAGAGAGCAATCAAAGTATTAATTTTAAATCTGATTTTTGTGCTTTATAACATGTTATATGATGTGGTATTTTATTTTTCTCAGTTTTGTTGCATAAATTCATGCGATGAATGGTTATGTAATTAATTTTATGGTTTTGTATAAGTAAATACTTAGGCTTTAGAGTTTTGTATGTATTTTATTTTTTCAGGCATGTAATTATTGAGGGGTGGCATTTACTAGTCACTGAATTACCCTCTGTGCTTGATTTAGTTTTGCTTCTTGAATTTCTGATTCATGCGCTTTTGCATCTTGCCATTTGTATATTGACGTAATTATGCGTTTAGTTTTTTGTATATTGTCATACATGTATTTAAGTAATCTTGCATTTTTATATTTGTATTATTATATGCTAAACACAAGATTGTAATATTACTTAATCATGCATTTGCTTATTACGAATAAATGTATGCAAAATGCAAGTTACATATTGATGTAATTTTAAGACGCAATAATTAGCGTTTAATGTGATTAAATGTGTTTGTTTCTATTAATTGATGTTAAAGCACCAAGTTGTTGGAGGAGAGTTGAAGATCGATTATGATATGGCAAGGGAGCTATGTGTTACGACCGGCCCAATTTACTTGCTAGAGAGCCCAAATATGTGTAAGGCTTGGCCTAGCTTCTAGAAAGTTGCAAGCCCAAGCCCATCTTCTAGAATTCTCTAGCAAGATAGGATATTATAAGAATATTTCTTTATACTTATTTATTTTTGTAAAGTCTAGTAGATCATTCTAGATAGTGAATTAGGAACCTTAGATGCATTAGATTTAGGCCATTCATTTGAGAGGTGGTTCACTATATAAACCCCTCCAAGCTCATTTGTAAATCATCCACAGATCCACACAAATCTCAAGCATTGTAAAGAGTTCTCTAGTGTAATACAAAGCTCTTTTGCTTAGAAATACTTGTCTCCATCTCTTCTCTTCTTTGCCTATAGGCTCTTCGGCTCAACGATCCTCTCTTCTCCTTGAGCGGGAAGACTAGCATCAAGGCTTACTTAGCAACTTTTGCGTCAAGTTGTCTAAGTGCCGCATGAGCGTGCTGCGCAAACCTCTAAGCTCGTGACAGTTGGTATCACAGAATAGTTCGAGCATAAGAGCAAGGCATCCGACCTTGAAGTGACCATGGAGGAGCAAGTTTGTGGACGAGAAGAGCAACCTCAACCACGCCAACAAGGAAAACAAGGTAAGTCCAAAGCTCCACCCTCGGAGTCTTTAGAGCCTCGTGTTGCTAGCTTAGAGCAAGCCATCTCGGGGATGGACAATGCAATTGAAGGCCTCTCCGACTGTCTCGAAGGCCTAGAGACATATTATGGAGAAATCACCCAAGCAACAAAGTCTAACATCCTTGAGTTTAGTAACGCCTATGAAAAGGAGTTACACAACCTTACACGAGAGCTCGTGGGCTTGCGGACCTTTATGGAGCATGAGTTGCGAGCAATCCATGAGGAGGTAGAGGAATCTCGCACGGAATGGGAGAAGCCTCAATGTGATCGTGCTAACCGGTCTTACCCAAGTGGGCTAAGCACCATAGACGTGCCTACTCCCGCCGCATACAATGGCACTCGCAATGCCATGGAAGTTAAGAACTTCCTATTTGGCTTGGAGCAATACTTTGAAGCCAAACGTGTCAATGATGATGCTTCGAGGATCGGCATTGCACCTACATTCCTGCGAGATACAGCCCAATTATAATGGCATCAAAAGCATGGTGACGTGGCAGAGGCATCTTATCCCTTCGCACATGGGAGGATTTTAAGAGAGAACTTCGGAAGCACTTCTCTCCTAGCCATGTCAAAAGGAGGCAAGGGGTCACCTCCGTCGATTGAAGCGAAGCGGCACGATTCGTGAGTACATCAAAGATTTCACCACTATCATTCTTGAGATCGAGGACATGTTCGAGAAGGACTCTCTCTTCTACTTCGTCGACAGGTTAAAGGCTTGGGCGAGGGTTGAGCTCGAAAGGCATGGCATGCAAAATCTTGATGACGCCATAGCCGTGGCCGAATCCTTCATAGACTACACATCTCAATCCAAGGAGAGGAAAACCAACCAAGGGAAAGGTGGGGGAGAGCGGAACACCAAGAAGGACAATACTCGAAAGGAAGGTGGTGCACGTAAACCATCCGGGGGAGACAATCGAGACACGCCTAACAAAGGTAAGTCTGATGCCCCTAAGCCTAAAAGTCCTTGCTTCATTTGTGATGGTCCTCATTGGGTGCCGGATTGCCCAAAGAGGAAGAACCTTAACGCCCTAGCCGCTCAACATGAAGACGTACAAAATGAGGAGTCACAAGCGGAGATGGGTTCTCTCCGTACAATTGGCGCACTCAAGCGACCCACACATATCCAAAAGGGTCTCATGTATGTGAGTGCCATCATCAATGGCAAGGATATGCGTGCGATGCTTGATATGGGAGCCATGCACAACTTCATTTTCGAAGAAGAGGCCAAACGGTTAGGCCTCAAATATGTCAATGGAGGAGGCACCATCAAGGTGGTAAATTCACCCGCCACGACAATATTAGGAGTGTCCAAGGCAATGATGGTATAACTTGGCATATGGAACGGTAAGCTCGATTTTTTCATTGTTCTCATGGATGACTTTCAAGTAGTGCTTGGCATGGAATTCTTCGACCAAGTCCATGCCTTCCCCATACCATCTTCTAACTCCCTCAACATCCTCGATGGGAGTCAATCATGCACGATGATGGCAAAACGAGTAGCGAAGGTCGAAAGCAAGATGCTAACCGCACTACAATTCAAACGGGGGACGAAGATGGATCTAAGTTTTCTTGCCACCGTTCGAGAACTAAACATTGGTGAGGACGTTGCCATTTTCAAAGACCCATTGCCAAGGAAAGTTCAAGCCATCCTTGAGAAATACAAGGATGTGATGCCCCAAGAACTTCTAAAGAAATTACCTCCACAATGGGAAGTGGAGCACCAAATCAAGTTGAAGCTCGATGCCAAGCCTCCAGCCATGGTGCCTTATCACATGGCACCACCCAAACTTGTGGAGTTAGAGAAGCAACTCCAAGACTCGCTTGAGTATAAAGCGGGTAAGGCAAACGTTATGGCCGATGCCCTAAGTCGCAAGGCGGAACTCGCCACCTTGAGTGCAAGTTGTCCACAAAGTGTGCTCATTGACCATATCAAACAAGGCCTAGAGCACGATCCCTTAGCCAAGAACCTCTTGAAATTGTTAAGTGAGGGGAAGACACGACGCTTTTGGCTTGACGAAGGCCTACTCCTCACAACCGGGAATCATCTCTTCATGCATAGACATGGAAACTTGCGAAAGGAGATCATCAAGGAGTGCCGTGATTCCAAGTGGGCTGGTCACCCAGGTATGGCATGAACCCTTGCACTCGTACAAGATTCCTACTATTGGCCTCAAATGCAGGAAGACGTGGAGGGCTATGTAAGGACTTGTCTTGTGTGCCAACAAGACAAGGTTGAGCACCAACGTCCAGCGGGGTTGCTTGAACCCCTACCCATCGCAGAAAGGCCATGGCAAAGCATCTCGATGAACTTCATTGTGGCCTTGCCAAAATTCGAAGGGTATGGAAGCATAATGGTGGTAGTTGCTCAGTTTAACAAATATGCCACGTTCATACCCGTCTCTACAGATTGCACCACGGATGAAGCGGCTTGAGCATTCCTCAAACACATAGTGAAGTTTTGGGGAGTCCCATAAAACATTGTAAGTGATCGTGACCCTCGCTTCACTGGTCGCTTTTGGGGAGAGCTCTTCAAAATGTTGGGGACCGACTTGAGCTTCTCAACAAGCTTTCATCCCCAAACCGAGCGCATCAATGCCTTACTTGAGCTATACTTGAGGCATTATGTGAGTGCTTATCAACATGATTGGGCAAAGTTGCTAGACGTTGCCCAATTCTTACATAATCTCCAAAGGAGTGAGGCAACGGGTAAGAGTCCGTTCGAGATTGTGACGGGACAACAACCTATGACTCCATATGCCATAGCCTCAACCTATGGAGGGAAGAGTCCAGCAGCCTACAAGCTTGCAAAGGAATGGCATGAACAAGCCGATATTACAAGAGCATGCTTGGACCATGGGGACTTGGCACTTGTCAAGCTCCTACCCCAAACGGATGAAGAAGTGGGCAGATATGAAGAGACGGCACCTCACTTTTCAAGAAGGGGACTTGGCACTTGTCAAGCTCCTACCCCAACAATTCAAATCACTTCGCAAAGTGCACAAGGGGTTGGTGCGAAAATATAAAGGTCCCTTCCCAATTGTCAAGCGAGTAGGTGAAGTCTCCTACAAGGTTCGATTGCCCCCCAACCTCAAAATCCATCCAGTCTTCCCTGTGAGCTTCCTCAAGCCCTATCATAAGGACAAGGAGGATCCAAGTAGAAGCGAGTCCAAGAGAGCACCCACAGCCGTTGTCACCGCGTTCAACAAGGACGTGGAATATATCCTTGCGGATCGAGTAATACGAAAGAGGGGAGTTCCACCATACACGGAATACTTGGTAAGGTGGAAAAACCTTTCGGATAGTGAGGCGAGTTGGGAACATGAAGACACCTTGTGGCAATTTAGCAAGCATATCCAACGCTACAAGGATGAGAGCGTGCCAGGGACGTCACGGAATTAGGTGGGGGAGGATGTTACGACCCGCCCAATTTACTTGCTAGAGAGCACAAATATGTGTAAGGTTTGGCCTAGCTTCTAGAAAGTTACAAGCCCAAGCCCATCTTCTAGAATTCTCTAGCAAGATAGGATATTATAAGAATATTCCTTTGTACTTATCTATTTTTGTAAAGTCTAGTAGATCATTCTAGATAGTGAATTAGGACCCTTAGATGCATTAGATCTAGGCCATTCATTTGAGAGGTGGTTCACTATATAAACCCCTCCAAGCTCATTTGTAAATCATCCACAGATCCACACAAATCTCAAGCATTGTAAAGAGTTCTCTAGTGTAATACAAAGCTCTTTTGCTTAGCAATACTTGTCTCAATCTCTTCTCTTCTTTGCCTATAGGCTCTTCAGCTCAACGATCTTCTCTGCTCCTTGAGCGAGAAGACTAGCATCAGTGCTTACTTAACAAATTTTGCATTAAGTTTTCTAAGTGCCACACGAGCGTGCTGCACAAACCTCTAAGCTCGTGACATATGGCTTCATTAAAAGTGCAATTATTTGCATTAATTATGAAACCTAGGTGGATAAGGCTTGTGTAAGTGTCATGCATGTGAAAGCCTAGCCTTAGTGGCGCATGGTTTAGACTATGAAATGGGTAGGCCTTGGTAGAGCCACGGTGTGCATCAAGCCTAACCTAGTGTGCTTAAGCCCGAACTTACCAGGGTTGGTGTTTTTCCAGTTTTTGGGCCTAGAAAGCTATTGGATGTTGGCCTATGGGCCTAGGTTGGTGGTTTATCAGTAAAGCCTGGTCTAAAAAGCTTTTCTAAGCCATCTAATCGCTACTAGGCAGAAACCAAACCCATGATGTTGGGCTCCTACGGATTACTTAGGCTCAAACCCAAGTTGTTTCTAAGAAAGTTCACCTATGGAGCTTGGTTTGTTTTGAAACTCAGGCCCAAAAGAGTGCAATTGATTATTGGTTGTCTCCCATCTTGTCCATGTTGTTTTGGTAGTCTTACAGCCTAAAACAGTGACAAAATTAGAGTTATATAGCCCATAACATCAAAGATGCATCTGTAAGGGTGAAACTACAAATCTGGAAGCATTTTAGTTCTACAAGGGTGTTTGTGAAAAATTTTAAAGTTTTTGGATAACTTCAATGGTTCACTATCTGCACTAAATTTTCAATTTTGTGAATTTTGAAAATTTTCTTATAACTAATGGACATATTCAAACACAAAGGAGATATCAAGAAGATATAAGTACTCATTCCAAATAATATTTTTAGAAAAAAAGGTCAAGTCTTTTACCACTTGTATGCTTTATGAACGTATGATTATTTTATTTAATTATTAAGTTAAACAATGACATGTCACATGCCATATAGAGAATAGTAATAGTGCATCAATGCATTATAACATGTTCATGCATTCATGCATGAAATTATATATAATTAATGAAAGAGTTTAGTTAATGGAATACATAATTAAATTACTTAAAATTAATTTGATTAATTGAAGTAATTAAACAAGATGATTTATATATTTATCAAAGAGTTTAATAAATAAAATATAAATCGTAGACTTAATTAATGAGATTAATTAAGTAAAATATGGATGTAAAAGTTTCAAAGAGTTTGAAAATGTTGTATGAATCATATTTTAAACCACAATCTCAAAGTTTTCAATTATTTGAGTAGGAGAAGTTTTAATTAAATTTAAACCTAAAGCCTCCGTTGTTGGTCTATTTGGATAGACTATTCATAAGCCTTGTCTTAGCCTGTCTTAAGGTCATGTTCTTAAAGGAGGGCTTGTGACAGTTGTCTTCTAAGATTAGATCTCCTTTGGATAAAGTTGATCCAAGCAAACCATTAAGTGCTATTTCTTAAAGAATTTCACTATAATGCAATCTTGGAATCAATTGAAACAATGGCCACACACTCAACTTAATTTTGAAAAGATATTCCCCAAAGCAATTATTTCATTAACTAAGGGCTAAATATATGGTGCTTATTATTATTATTGAAATTAGAGTTATTTTGGAACTAATAATAATTATAAAGCGTTCTAATTTTGATCAAATAGAGTTATCACGTTTTCCTAAAGAAAAGCGGTAATTATTTGGTTAAAACGTCGTAGAATATCTTGCAAATTAATTTGGGTAACTGCATCTGCATTATGGCATCCCATGCATCATGTAGTTATATTTTAAAAGTTGTATAATTGTTGATAAGGGTGTACGCTTATTTTTTTATAGAAAATGAATCCAATAGCTTCCATTCTTAATGATTACATGCTCCAGGGGGAAAACTATGCTAAGTGGAAATTAAAACTAGATATTGTACAATCATTTGATAAGATCAAATGGGTGTTGACTAATCCAGTCCCAAATGTCCCTATTGATGAGTACGCTTAAGCAGAGAAGGAGTATTATAACACTTGGAGGAATGCTAATGAAACTGCAGTGTTACATACTCGCCTCAATGAATGATGTGCTTCAGGCACAACATAAAGGAATAGACAGTGTAGTGGGCATTAGGCATCACTTACGTTAGATTTTTGGTGATCAGGGGTGTCAGGCAAAAAGGCACACCTTATAAAGGTTTTATGAGCATGAAACAAGGCCCAAATGAGCCTGTTGGGGATTATATGATAAAAGTCATCACAAACTTGCAGAGATTGATGCAGACTCTCAAATAGAAATGGTCCTAGGGTCTCTCAATAATACCTTTAATCAGTTCAAGTGAGACTATGAACTGAACCATAAGGATTGTACTCTAACTAGGCTTGTGAAGGATTTGGAAAGGATTGAGGAAATAATAGTTGGCAAAAAGAGAGAATTAAACACAGTTAGAACTTTTGTTTCTTTTGTTGCTGGTAAAACTTTAAAGAAAGGCAGGAACGAGTGCAAAAGAAAGAAAAAGAAGGGGATGGCCAAAGGAGAAAGGAAGCCAAAAGGGAAGTGTTTTCACTTTGGCATGGATGGGCATTGGAAAAGGAACTGCCCAACCTACTTAGTTGAAAAGAAAGCCAATAAAGGTAGTGTACTTTTTATTGAATCATGCTTTACAGGGTTTCCAAACAACCAAGTAGTTAAATAAGGGGGAGCTAAGCTTGAGGATAGGCAATAGAGCGAAGGTGTCTGCTCATGTAGTTAGAGAACTGCATTTATACTTTGATAGTAAAATATACATTGTTTTGAAAAATTGTTATTCTGTTCTAGAATTTAAACGGAATTTGATTTCTGTTTCTTGCTTAATGAATTCTGGTTATTCTATTACTTTTCACAAGTTAGTTGTTATAAGAAAAAATGTAGAGTTTATTTATTCTAGAATGATGAATAACAATCTTTACCTGATCAAAGGTATATTACCTTCTATAAATGACACCGAGTTGAATAATAATAACAAAAGAGTTAAACTATTTAACACTAATGAAACGTAACTTTGGCACCTTAGACTAGGCCATATCAATATCAAAAGGATTCAAAGGATGGTTAAGGACGAATCACTAAGTCAGTTAAAGGTTGAACCTTTACTAACTTGTGAATCATGCCTATAAAGAAAGATGTCTAAGAGGCAATTCACAGCCAAGGGATATCGAGCCAAAGAATATTTAAAATTGGTAGACACAGATGTATGTGGATCAATTAGTGTTGAAGCTACATGAGGTTTTGAGTATTTCATCACTTTTATGTATGATTTTTGAAGATACTGATATGTTTACCTAATGCATCTAAAATCTGAAGCTTTTGAAAAGTTTAAAGAGCATAGGATAGAGGTTAAAAAGTAGTTAGGTAAAAGTATAAAAGCACTACAATCAGATCATGATGGTGAATACCTCTCAGGTGAGTTGATGAGTACCTAAAAGACAATGGGATTATATGCCAACTCACTGCACCTGGTATACTACAACAAAATGGTGTTGCAAAGAGAAGAAATGTCACTCTTTTGGGCATGATCAGATCCATGTTGAGTTATTCAACTCTACCCAATAGTTTTTGGGGATATGACTTACAAATGACAACATACCTTTTAAACCTAGTCCCTTCAAAGTCTATTTCGAATATACTTATGGAAATATGGAGTGGTCAAAAAGCTAGTTTATACCATATTCATATTTGGGGGTTTCCAGTACACATGCTAAGGGACAATAGATACAAGTTAGGTTCTAAGACAAAATATGTTTGTTTGTAGAAGACCTAAAAGGTACAATAGGGTACTACTTCTATAGTTAGTTCAATATGAAAGAATTTATCAGTATGACTGTAACTTTCTTAGAGGAAGACTATATAAGTAACCACAAGCCTCAAAGCAAGGTTATTCTAGAAGAAATATCTAAAGAAACTAATTTTGATCCAATCAGTCATACAAGTTTTAGAGGTTCGACATCTACTTCTAGGATAAAACAAACATAAGATGCAGTAGTATAACCTCCCCTAGTGTCTCGTTGTAGTGGGAGGATCATAAGACAACATGACAGATTCATTGGAGTATCGCAAGATACTAGAGAAAATGAATTTGATCCTGCTACTTATGAAGAAGCAGTGAATGATACGGATGCCAATAGTTGGCAAAAGGCTATGGAATCAGAAATAGAATTCATCTATTCTAATTCTATCAGGAAGCTTATAGATGCACCTAAAGGGATAAAACCCATCGAGTGCAAGTAGCTCTACAAAAGGAAAAGAGGAGTTAATGGATAGATAGAGACTTCTAAGGCAAGGTTTGTGGCTAAGGGTTATACCTAAAACAAAGGTATCAATTATGATTAGACCTTCTTTCCTGTAGCTATGCTAAAATCAGTTCGTATTCTTTTATTCATTGCTACTCATTATGACCATGAGATATGGAAAATGGATGTCAAGACATCATTCATGAATGGAAATCTTGACGGAAGCATCTGTATGGTGTAACCAGAGGGTTTCATAGAGAAAGACCAAGAACAAAAGGTTTGGAAATTCATGAGATGAATTTATGATCTTAAACAAGCATCAAGGTCTTGGAATATAAGATTTGATCAAACGATCAAAACTTATGATTTTATTTAAAATTTAGACGAGCCATATGTCCACAAAAGAGTGCAAGACCAAAAGGTTGTATTTCTCATTCTCTACATTGATGATATTCTACTTATTAGGAATGATGTAGGGGTACAATCATCAGTAAAAGTTTGGTTGGCTGAGCAATTCCAAATGAAAGATTTGGGAGAGGCTACTTATGTTATGGGATCTAACTAATGAGGGATAGGAAGAACATGATACCAGTATTGTCTCAGGTTTCCTACATGGAGGAGATTCTGGTTAAGTTCGTAATGCAAAACTCTAAGAAAGGATTGTTACCTTTCAGGTATGGAGTTAAGCTTTCTTGAGAGCAGTCTCATAGGACTTCTCAAAGGAAGAAGAGATGAGACAAGTCCCATATTCTTTTGCTATTAGGAGTCTCATACATGCAACGCTTTGTGCTAGGTTAGATATGCTTGTATATTTTGGTACTGATCTAAATCTAGTTGGATATACGAATTCAAATTTTCAGTCTGATTTGAACTCTAGAAAGTCAACCTCTAGATTTGTCTTCACTTTGGATGATGGAGCCATAGTATAAAGCAGTATCAAACAATCTTGTATTGTTGGCTATACCATAGAGGTAAAATATGTAGTAGCTAATGAAACAGTTAAAGAGGCTGTTTGGCTCTCTAAGTTCCTTACAAATTTGGAAACTATTCCAAATGGAGAAAAAGTCATTACACTCTATTGTGATAATACTAGGGTAGTGGCTAACTCTAAAGAATCGAGAAACCATAAAACTAGAAAATATATAGAACATATGTACCACTCATACGAGAGATCGTGTAACGAGGAGATGTGAAAGTATGAAAATCCATACTATGGAGTTTGGTTGATCCATTCACCAAGAGTCTATCGACTAAGGTTTTTGAGGGTCACGTAGAGAGCATAGGGATTGTAAACATGTCACATTATGAATAAGACTTTCATCCTGCCAAAGCGCTTGCAACCTTGACACTGTGTCAAAGCCTCTTTCAAGACTTAGGGAAACACAAATAAGCCATGGGCATATCCTGAGAATTGAGTTGCCACCCAATTATTTAATTTAGAATGAATGGGGGTAATATGATCCCTCACTTTGGGACCTAAACTACTTGCATCCTATTAGATGGGTTCGAGAAGTTAGGTATAAGCCTTCGACCCGCCTGTATTTTTCAAATAGGAAGGTTTATAATGAGATTTTCCAAAAATTAAGGGGGGAAATGCTGGCCGGTTATGGAAGGACCATCGATCATTGGTAGGATAACCGGCTAGCTGTGGGATGACTACCAGTCGCTGGTAGGATAGCCGGCCAACTATTCTCCCACTATTGGCTGGTTGTGGCCAATCAAATTCTTTTCCTTTTATATTTTTTAGTGTAATCCTTCTTTGACCTTCGACTGCTTGATCACTTGTAACTCTTAGAGTTCAACTTTGATTTGTAATCCATAAAATTCTATCAAAATTGGACATCAGAAGCTTCACAACGGTATATGATTCATCATTAGATTCCTTCTGGATTAATTTATGTGATTTTTCAAATTGATGTGTCGGTTTTTAAAGCTTTTGGTTGTTTTCTTCTTGTTTCTCTTCTCATTCCTTCCAAGGCCACATTGGTTATTTCCATTGCTCATCACACCTTAATGTTTTAATATCCAGCCTAAAAAATTAAGCGTCTATAGCTTACCCCCTACTTTGGAGAAGTTTATGAGACACAAAGATCGACAAAGTACTCTTACTTTATCCTTTCTCTTCTCATCTTGACATCTTTGACCTCATC
The DNA here is from genome assembly GCA_013180625.2 of Boswellia sacra. Lineage (NCBI taxonomy): Eukaryota > Viridiplantae > Streptophyta > Magnoliopsida > Sapindales > Burseraceae > Boswellia > Boswellia sacra. Next base: position 38,439 of record SNVD02016266.1, on the reverse strand, counting down.
TGCATTTCGTCAGATTTCTTATCATCTCCTCACCTCTTTGATTCTTGCAAAAAGAGGTGTGCCATATAAGGGCTAGTGTGCCCACCTAATGGCTAGTGTGCTCACTTAAGGGCTAAAGTACATCCTTTTAATGCATGAAATGCACTCTTCTAATACGAACAAATGCATTCTTCTAATGCATAGAATGCATCCCTATGATGCATGTGTAGACACTTGATTTTTGAGGCTTGATGATGAAGTAAAGATGAAAAAAGAGCAAAGAAAATGATCGAAATGCTCTCAGAAGCAAAAAGAAGAAAAACAAGAAGAAACCGATCGAAAGCTTTAAAAACCAACATATGACTCTGAAAAATCATAGAAGTTAATCCGAGAGGAATCTAATAATGAGCCATATACCGTTTTGAAGCTATAGATGTCCAATTTTTAATAATTTTATAGATCACAAATCGAAGTTGAACTCAAAGAGTTATGTGCAATCGAACAACTGAAGGTCCGAATGGACTACATTGAAAAAATGCAAAACTGAAGGGTTTTGGTGAGCCACAACCGGTAGGCAATTGTAGGACAGTCGGCCTGCTGTTCCATTACTGATCGATGGTCCTCACACAACTAGTAAGCTATTACTCCATTATTTCTGGAAAATGACACTGCTAACCTTCCATCCTTTTCCAACTTTACCCTTCCACTCCTAGGATTTTAGGCTTCATTCCAAGACATCATCATGGGTTATGGGAATGTGAGATTCTCTCCCCTAATTCTAACATTCATGGTGATGTTGGATTCTTCATGATTATCATAACATGGTTTTCAAAACATCATGATAACCCTAACTCATGGCATATGTTCCCATTTTTGTTCTTATGGGTGACTTAATATGTGGCATTGTTCATGGTTTCATGAGGTTCAAGTTTATGTTATTCTAATCATGGGGAATTTCATATCCATAAACATGCATTTCAACATGGGTTTTGGATATTTATCATATTGAAAATTTCTAAAGTCATCTATACGGGCTTGAGTCTTAAGGGTCCAATGGTCTGGGCCACTTCGAGCTAGAGATGCCCCTTTGGACTGGTCTCTCTTTATACCAATTCAATGGTACGTGCTCAAAGGTAATAACATCAACATGAGTCATCTAGGGGTCAAATAGGGCCAAAGACTTCTCATGCCAATGCCACGCGACTAGTTTTAGGCAATTCGTGCTCATTGTGTGCAAAAGTGTAGTGATGCAAGGACTCATTATATCAACATGAGGTATTAGGATTTGGTATTCCCACTAGAATTAACTTCTCTTATCGCTGATGCAGTCGCTACTATGAACGAGGCCTTCATCCTGCCAGAGCGTTTGTGACCATGACACTGTTTCAAAGCCTTTTTCAAGATTTAAGGAAATATAAATCAGCCATGGGCACTTTTAGAGAAAGGAGTTGCCGCCCAATTATTCAATTGGGAATGAATGAGAGCAATCTGATCCTTTGCTTTGGGACCTAAACTACCCTCATCCCTTCAGAGATGGGCTCAGGAAGTTAGCTATGAGTCTTTCGACTCACCCAGATGTAAATCCGGCATCCACTTGGGAAATATCAAATAAAAATAGCTCATGTTGTTACTTAGTCCGCTTAGATTGTTTGTTTTATGCACATATTTTCGTTTTTATCTTCATTAGTCATGTGGGATGATTATTCATTCCCATAGCAATTATAAACATCCATAGAAAGAGGGAGGAGAATAGATTACATTTCCATCATACATGGGGGAAGGGTAGAGGATTACATCAATTGTTATTCAACAATAAAAATATTCCATACATTCATGGACATTCAAAACTTAATAGATGATGAATTCCTCACCACCATATGTGAGTCTATTCAATGTCTATTAAGCTTCTATTCATATATTAAATCATTAATTTCTGGTGATGTCCCCTCACCATTAATATGAGTCCACCATCACTTCTTGGCATCGCACAATTACACTTCTATAATACAAACATTCATACATTATAAATCATATAAAGCCATAATATAATATCATAACATTCTAGCCTAAATTTGATAAATTCTATCATGGCAATTCTACCAATTGCTATTTTAGCATTATTTATATCAATTTGTGGCATTTCTAGCCTAATTTGAGCAATTGAAATAAATCATAGCATCCAAGGGCAAAACGATAATTCTTACCTATTCTATGCTATTTCCTAGCATACATCAAAGCAAATATAAGTATTCCTTAACATGATTCTAATCATGTGCTCCTAAGCATGATTCTAAGCATTCACAAAGAAATAAAATTTCTATCTATTTTTCTAATTAAAGAAAGGAAAGATGACTTATCTCGACAAGCATTTCCATCTTGCATAACAAATATAAGATTAAACAATTCTATAAAATCCTAAACATGCTTCTAAGCAACAAAATAAATCATAAACATGCTTATTCTAAGCATAAATTAACATAAGCATGCTTAATTCTAAGCAAAAAAAAATAACGAAGAAAATATAAGAGAGAAGAGAAAACTACTCTCAGGACGTACTATTTCCTGGTTTAGAGCAATATAAAATGTCCGAGAAAATATAAGGCTAGAAACGATTCCTTGGAATTCTCACAAGTGTGTCCTAGAGGAGGAGAGAGAGGATTTCAGGATGCCTTGAGAAGTGTGCCCAAGGTGTGCTTATATAGGCTTTTCTTGGAGTGAACAATGAACTACTATTCGGTCCTTCCTATTTTACAATTTTACAATGTAGTCCCTTCTGACCTTTGTCTATTCAATTGCTTATAACTTTTGAGTTCAACTCCGATTCATGATCCATAGATTTCTATGAAAATTAGACATCAGTAGCTTCGCAACAGTATATTATTCATCATCAGATTCATCCTGGATTAATTTCTACGATTTTTTGAACTCATACGTTAGTTTTTGAGACCTTTCACCAACTCCCTCTCACCTTTGCTTTCTTGGTCTCGAAGGGCATTTTGGTCATTTTTTTACTGCACATTCATCTTCATTCCTTCATCGAGCCTAAAAAATTCAATGTCTATAGCTTACCCCCTATTTTGGAGAGGTTTGTGAGACACAAAAGTTGACAAAGTCCTATTCGTCTTGCTTTCTTCCCTGTCGACACCTTTGCCTTCATTCTTATTCTATCAAACTTTCTCATCATCTCTCTCTCTCTCCTTCTTGCTCTTACAAAAATTGTGTCCATTCAAGGAATAATGTGCCCCATTCAAGGGTCGGGGTGCCCATCCAGGGGCAAATGTGAGTATCTAAGTTGAGTGTGCCCATTCACGTGCTGAGGCGCCTTTCCAAGAGTGAACATGCCCATCCAAGGGCGGATATGCCCATTCAAGGGCTAATATGCACATCTATAGGTGGTTGTGCCCGTTCAAGGGCTAATATGCCCATCTAAGGGTAGATATACCCATTCAAGGGTCGGGAAGCAACCTTATGATGCTTATAATAAAACACTCTTCGGTGCACCTACTTCTTAGGGTTTCTAAAACTCTTCATTGCACCTACTTCTTAGGATTTGATAACACTCTTTAGTGAGCCTATTTTAAGGGCCTCAAATACTCTTAATTGCAACTATTTCTGAAGGTTTTTCAACACTCTTTAAACACTCTTAATTGCACGTACTTCTTAGGGTTTCCTTCTAATGCATGTCAATTAGGAAAACTTCTACCATGCACTATTTCGCGATCTTTAGACCTTCTTATTCTTTGAGCCTTCGACTGATTAACTTCATTCATCTTTGATCTCTTTAGATTTTACATTCGTTGGCTTTCGTGCCTCTGTTCTGAGTATTTTTCATGCTTCCTTATTCTACTTCAGATTTTGTATTCAATGCGTTTCACGCCTAAGCTTTTATTCTTGATTCCTTTCAATCCACTAGGGAAAATCTTTTGATTTATCATGTTTTGACATTCTTCATTCTCCACTTCTATTGCATTCACCATTCTCTTCACTGGGGAGTTCTGAATTCTTAGACTTATTATGGATTCTTCCATTTGTCTTTGCAAGTTCTTGCAAAATTAAAAAATTTATTGATGATATAAAATAAATTTAAATTTTTACCTTGTTTGGTGTGTTCTTCAACAAATTACTTTCTAGTATTTGGAGGAATTCTTTCATGTGATTCTGATTGAAGATTCTATCAGCTAAGGTCACTCTTCTTTTGTAACGACCCATCCCCCGCCCGATCTCTCCTGGGCGCATACGGACCCCCTACCGAGCCACCGGGTCACAGGTACATGGTCTCACACTCCAAGGTATTGTCCGCTTTAGGCCCACTGGCCCGCACGGTTTTGTCCACTGGGTATCTACACCCAGTGGCCCGAATGGTACTCACTTCGAACTGGAATGACCTTTGGGGTCTTGGGTTCGAGTGGGGGAGGCGTCACTGGGTGTAGATACCCAGTGGACAAAACCATGCGGGCCAGTGGGCCTAAAGCGGACAATACCTTGGAGTGTGAGACCATGTATCTGTGACCCGGTGGCTCGGCAGGGGGCCCGTGTGCGCCTGGGAGAGATCGGGCGGGGGATGGGTCGTTACATCTTTCCTTGTGAGTGGCTAAGTTATTATCGTGGCGAGGTGCTTACCACTAAAATGTTTTAAAGATTACTTTGATGTTTTAAGGTCGACGTAAAGTTTTCTTCTTTTCTCTCTCTCTCTCTCTCTCTCTTCTTCTTCTCTTTCTCTTTCTCTTTTCTCTTTTTTCTCACTCTTCTTTCTCTCTTTGACCTTTCACCCTTTATCCTTCGAACTATTTGACTATGAATCTTTTTCTTTTTTCAAGAAGTCCTTCAAGGTGAACTTCAAATTCTTCTTCAAAATTCCTTCTTTAAGGTAGACTTCAAATTCTTTCTTTATGCCTTCTTTGAGAAAGATTCCTTTTTTAAAGAAGATACCTTCTTCAAGGATGATGCCTTCTTCGAAGAAGATACCTTCTTTTTGGTAGTTACATTCTTTGAGGGAGATCCTTCTTCAAGGTGGATGCCTTCTTTGAGGATGATACCTTCTTCGAGGGAGATTCTTTCCTTAAGGTGAACGCCATCTTCGAGGATGATACCTTATTCGAGGGAGATTCCTTCTTCAAGGTGAACATCCTTTTTCAAAGGAGATACCTTCTTTATGGTAGTTACCTTCTTCGAGGGAGATTCCTTCTTCAAGATGGATGCTTTCTTCGTAGAAGATATCTTCTTTGAGGGAGATATCTTCTTTGAGGGAGATTCCTTTTTCCAGATGATATATTCTTCTTACAAATTATTGTGTCTCATCTAGACCATGTGAGTTCCTTTGAGGAAGTTTGACTTGTTCTAGGCGATTTGCAAATCTTGCAAACTGAGTGTCATCTGTACTATACTCACACTTCTTGCATAGTTGACCATCTCAAATCTTTATTCTCAAATATGGTATTTTTTGACTATCTTTAACTATAGGAATCCTTAATATTATGGTAATCCTCATCTATAAGGTTGTCCTTCTGGCATGTTGTACTGCTTAAAAACTTCATCCAGGCATTTAGCATATCGTGTTGCTCCAAGTGATCATTAGATCTCATCGAGACTGAGCTGCATGTCCAAGTAACTTGCATATCGTGCTACTTCTATTCCTATTTCTTTTATGGTTACCCCCAGTATTTCATACTGCGTTGTGATTCCATAAAGCTTGGTCACTTTTAGGCTGTATACCATTCTGGTAAGTCTTCTGACTTCATATTTTTCATGTTTCCTGTCATTCTTCAATCAATTGTTAGTCATAAAATGCAATACAATGCAATGCAATGTGGCTACCATGAGTCTTTCGTGTGCAAGCTGCTTCTCATGGTTATGTTATAAATGTCTCATCAATACTAGGTAAAACGCTACTCTATACTTCATGTGTGCGTGACTCCTATCCTAATAGTTTTTCTAATTATATGATTCCTTTGCTTGGATTGGGTGAGTCGTTAAGAGGTTGCTCGTGTAGATTAGAAAGTTTGAACATCTTTAGGCTCAGGTTACTGTTTCTTCAGTTGATACCGATGATAAGTAAAGACTATCACCATCGGCCTTCTTTTTCCCTTCTATTTTTCTTCACTCTTTTCAATGCCTCTTCTCACAGTTCAACATGTCTGAGTTTCTTCGAAGACTCTCCAGTCCTTTTAAAAGATGTAGACTGGAAACAAGTCGAATCCATCGGTCTTTATCATTTAAAGTTCCTTCGTCATGTCAAGCTCGACCTTGTTTTGTTTAAGGATTGTACGACCTTCTGGGATTCTCACGATCATGTCTTCTATTTCAATGGACAAGAGCTTTGCCCTCTGTATAAAGAATTCTCTGCCATAGTCGATCGTCGCTCATCCAATTATGAGAGCCTTATTCTTCCTACTATTCAGACACCATCAGCATCTGATCTTGCCCACTTCTTTGATTTCTTGATTTCCACTATGGGCGTTCATATCAAGGGTGGTAGAGTGACATTATCTTCCATAATGCCTTTGCTTAGAATGATGAACAGGACTTTGTCCTATTGGCTCTACCTTCTTTAGTTTTATCTTCTTACGCAGTTTCTATTGGTTTCATCAAACGGTCCTGAAGATCCACATCTTGTGGCCATCATTCCTCATATGGGACCTGGTTTCACCATAGTTCTCTTGATTCTATCTGAGACATTGATCAGACTGGATCAAGTCAGGGTTGATACGAGTCAGAGGTTTGGTGGCAATCTTGTACATCTTCAGGTTCTTCTTCTAACCTTAAATTTTGCCTAAGCTGGCCTTTTAGGTTTTCGACTTAGCGGGTTCAGTCATTTTTCATTTTCATTCAATTTCTCTTGTTTTTTATGCTCTAATTTTTGCCTAAGCTGCCCTCTTAGGGTTTTCAACTTAGCGAGCTTGTCCTAACTTTTGCTTGAGCTGCCCTTCCCAGGTTTTCAACTCAGTAGGCTTGTTCTTCTTTTCTTTCATACCCTAACTTTTGCCTAAGCTGCCCTTTTGGGTTTTCAGCTTAACGGGCTTTTTCTTCTTTTCTTTCACGCCCTAACTTTTTCCTAAGTTGCCCTTTGGGTTTTCAGCTTAGTGGGCTTGCCTTAATTTTTGCCTAAGCTGCCTTTTCAAGGTTTTCGACGTAGCAAGCTTTTATTTATTTTTCTTTTCTTCTTTATATTTGGCTACAAGAAAGGCTGTCCATTCTAGCGTCATTTTCTTGCACTTCCTCTGAGATGATTGAGATAATTTTATCTACCTTGAATTTCAAGATAGTTAGGGCAATTCTTTACCCCTTGCTTCTTTTCTTTCTTAAGATGAATGGGCAACTTTTTGCCCTTTGCTTCTTTTCGCTTCTCAAGATGAATGGGTAATTCTTTACCCCATGTATGAAGAGTTTAGTATTGTCTTGGGGAATTTCTTCATCCAACTTCAAAGGCATTATTCCTTCTTCTTTCTAGACATCCATGTTAGACAAAATGGCTAACTTTTTCCATATATCGTGTTTCTTCACTGTTGATGGCAAAGTTACTTCTTTGATACCCTTAATGGAAACTGTTGATAGATTTTCTTCTTTCTAACATGTTTGCAATAAATCCAACATCCTCCAATAATGAATTGAAATGTTGAATATAAGTTGTGTATCAATTAAATTCACATTCAAGTTCCTCAAAGATTTCTCAAATTCAATAGCTCAATGGTAATGCATTGACATCATGATTGTTCACAATTTCGATTCTAAGCCAGAATTGCTTCATTCAAAATTCTTCATGTGTGTGTGTATAGCCAATCATACTTCACTTGTTGAAACTTGGATAGCTTTATGCAAATAAAAACTAGTTATCAACCTCTAAAGATAGAAAGGCTACCATAAGCCCGCTTTTCACACCACTCTCCACCAATGTAGGCTTATCACAACATCAAGGATCATTAGGGCTTTATGAAGCTTGTAATGATAGGTTAGAGTCAAGGTATGATAAAGGAGAGTATAAGGTTATCTCACCCATAATTTTACAACTATTTTGGGTTTTAATTGAGAGCATCAACTTCTTCCATTTGTACCCCTAAACTTTGACTTTTCACCCACTGTGTTTACTTTGCTTTTCATTTTGAGTTGCTACACCACTATACTTTACGCGTAATGGAATTAACACTCTTCTTTTCTTTTCCCTTTTCTTTTCATTTTTTTTCATTTTCTCTTTTCTTTTCTTTTCTTCTTCTTTCTTTTTTTCTCTTTTTTCTTTTTCTTTCCTTGGAGCTCAAAATTGCACAAAAACTTATCCACTTCCTTTCATTTCCCCATAACCATGGCTCTCAATGCTCTTTTCTAGAACATTCATATGTTATGAGTGAAGGGTGCTATGTAAGGAAAATTTTTCTAGTGTTAGGATAAATTTTGTGGTTTCATAAAGGAAAGGCTTGATTCGGCTCAATAGGGCATACTAGTGATTATGAAGTAAGCATAGGTGGGCTTGAAAGGCTCAATCGATCCAAAAAAGTCCTAAATCAATTCCTTTATGCTGTAAAGGCTAGGATTTCACCTTGAGTGATAATCAAACAGGTTCTAAAGTCATGTGAGATTTTAACACCAAGCTTTATTCACATAAAGTTTCTTTAAGTGATATAAAGTTCCATATTCATGGCTATTGTGCTCAAACGATTAAAGAATCAAAAATAAAACTCATCTAGCAGAATGAGTCAAGGATGGAAATGACACAATCTCAAGTATTACCAAAAATCTATTTCCAATGATTTTATCAATGGTCATCAAAAGAATACACAACTCTTGCATCATTCTTAATACAAAGCATTTCAAAACATCATTATTCTCTCTCTAAATTAGGAATTCTCCCATTGTCGATCAAGTCTTTTATCAAGCATGCACTTATTCATTATCTTTGTCTGACCCGTTGTATTGGTCATACTGTTCTTGATTTCTGTTTTGCTTCTCCTCTGTCTAGCCTCCAAATCTTCTATTTGAATGCCTGAATTACACAAATCTTTGAATGTCTTGATTAGAAAGCCTATAAGGCTATCACTAATGAATGCATGGGCTCCATTGATCACCATACGGACTTGGTCCTTCTCTATGGGCCTCATGGTCATCTTAGCAGCTTTGGCCCTCCAATGGACTAGATATTATAAGAAATTTTTGTTGGGCTTTGGACGTGTCATCTTCAAATCTCTCAAAGTTACCCCTAGTTGGGTGTTATGGTGTTACTGTTCTACGAACTATTGGTATAGCTCTTTCCAATCTTCTCTGACTCTTTTAGGGAGGTCATGGTACCATACTACCACATAATCTTCAAGGGATAGCATAAAGTACTTCAATATGTACTCCTTTGACAAAGGAGTGGTGGCCATGATAGCCGCATATTGTCTCAAGTGCATCTTTGGATTGCCCTCTCCATTGAACTTGGGCATGTCTGACATGCAAAACTTTAGAGGCAAATCATTATCCTTAATGAGCAATATGTCACCTAGGTCATCTACCCATTTTAACCCCTTCTTTTTCAAAAGGGATTGGAATTTCTCCATGTCTTTGGCCAATCACTTGATCGATTCGGGCTCTTCTTGATTGATTGGGCTTTTCCCCCTATCTCTACCTTGGCTTTTCTCACCGTTTTCACCATCATTACCCTCAAGTGGAGATTGGTTAATCTGGTTGAGTCTATTTTGGAGTGCTTCGACAAGTTGGGCCTTTTTTTGTTTGAGTGTAGTCATATCAGCTCTCAATTGGGCCACTTCAGCATTTTTGTTGTTGGGTGCAGCTATTTCATCAACCTGTTCTTCTTGCCTTGTCAAATGATTACCTAGTCTAACCCAAGCTATAATAGCTACAAAACAAAGGTGTTAATACCATGCATGCATGCTCATACAATGGCATAGACACGCTTTCAACCTTCCAACCTTATTCCTCCCACATACGTGAGGTCGAGTATCTTCTACTAGGATTTTAGGCTTCATTCCCAAGACATGATCATGGGATGTGGGAATGCGATATTCTCTCTCCTAATTCTAACATTCATGGTGGATTCTTCATGATTATCATAACATGGTTTTCAAAATGTCATGATAACCTTAACTCATGGCACATGTTCCCATTTTTGTTCTTATGGGTGACTTCACATGTGGCATTTGTTCATGGTTTCATGAGGATAGAGTTGATGTTATTCTAATCATGGGGAATTTCATATCCATGGACACATTTCAACATGGGTTTTTGGATATCAGCCTATTGAAAATTTCTAAATTCATCTATATGGGTTTGAGTCTCAAGGGTCCAATGGTCTGGGCTCCTTCAAGCGAGAGATGCCCTATTGGGCCGGTCTCTTTTTATACTAATTCAATGGTACATACTTAAAGGTGGTGACACGAACATGAGTCGTTTAGGAGTCAAATGGAGTCAAAGACTTTTCATGCCAATGCCACGCGACTAGTTTTAGGCAATTCGTGCTCATTGTGTGTAAAACTATAGTGATGCAAGGACTCATTATATCAACACAACGTATTAGGATTTAATATTTCCATCAGAATAAACTTCTCTTATCCCTAGTGGAGTCACCATTATGAACAGGGCTTTCATCCCGCCAGAGAGTTTGCGACTACGACATTGTGTCAAAGCCTATTTCGAGACTTAAAGGAAAACAAACGGGCCATGGGCATATCTGGAGAAAGGAGTCGCCACCCAATTATTCAATTTGAAATGAATGGGGGCAATTCGATCCCTCGCTTTAGGACTTGAACTATACTCATCCCTTCAGAGATGGGTTCGAAAAATTAGATACGAGTCTTTCAACTAGCCGGATGAAAATGCGGCCTCCCCTTAGGAAATAACAAATAAAAATAGCTTGTGTTATTATTTGGTCTGCTTAGATTTTTTGTTTTATGCACACATTTCTATTTTTTTCTTTATTAGTCATGTGGGATGATTATTCAATCCAATAGCAATTATAAACATGCATAGAAAGAGGGAGGAGAATAGACTACATTTCCATCATACATGGGGGAAGGCGAGAGGATAACAACAGTTGTTATTCAACAATAAAAATATTCCATACATTCATATACATTCAAAACTCAATAGATGATGAATTCCTCACCACCATATGTGAGTCTATTCAACGTTTATTAAGCTTCCATTCATGTATTAAATCATTAATTCCTAGTGATGGTCCCTTACCATCAATGTGAGTCCTTCACCATTTCATGGAATCACACAATTACACTTCTATAATGCAAACATTCAAACATTATAAATCATATAAAGCCATAATCTAATATCATGGTATTCTAGCCTATATTCGATAAATTCTATCATGGCAATTTTGCCAATTGCTATTCTAGCATTATTCATATCAATTTATGGCATTTCTAGCCTAATTTGGGCAATTGAAATCAATCATAGCATCCAAGGGCAAAACGATCATTCTTACCTATTCTATGCTATTTCCTACCATACATCAAGGCAAATATAAGTATTCCTTAACATGATTCTAATCATGTGCTTCAAGTATGATTCTCAGCATTCACAAAGAAATAAAATTCCTATCCATGTTTCTAATCAAAGAAAGAAAAGATGACTTACCTTGACAAGCATTTGCATCTTGCAAAACAAATAAAAGATTAAAAAATTCTATAAAATCCTAAACATGCTTCTAAGTATCAAAATAAATCCTAAATATGGTTGTTCTAAGCATAAATTAACCTAAGCATGCTTAATTTTAAGCAAGAAAAATGAAGAAGAAAATATAAAAGAGAAGAGGAAACTGCTCTCAAGACATACCTTCTTCAGGTTTAGAGCAATATAAAATGCTTGAAAGAATATTAGGCTAGAAATGACTCCTTGGAATTCTCACAAGTGCGTCCTAGCGGGGGAGAGAGAGGATTTCAAGCCCAAAATGTGCTTATATAGGCTTTCCTTGGAGTGAAAAAGTGAAAAAAAACCAATGTGAGATTCGGATAAACAGTAACATGCGAACAGTGCACTACCTATTTGGCCTTTTCGATTTTAAAATTGTGCAATGTAGTCCCATATGACCTTTTTCTATTCAATTGCTTATAACTTTTTGAGTTCAACTCCAATTTATGATCCGTAAATTTTTATGAAAATTAGACATCTGTAGCTTCGTAAAGGTATATTACTCATCATCAAATTCATCTTGGATTAATTTCTATTATTTTTTTGAACTTGTATATTAGTTTTTGAGACCTTTCACCAACTCCCTCTTACCTTTGCTCTCTTGGTCTTCAATTTTATTTTGATCAATTTTTTTGCTCCATATTCATCTTCATTCCTTCATCAACCCTTAAAAATTTAGTGTCTACATATTTATGCTTGCAATGAGCATGTTTAGGTTTTATTTTGATGCTTAGAAGCATGATTAGGGTTATATAGAATTGTTTTAATCTTTATTTTTTTTGCAAGGTAGAAATACGTGTCAAGGTAAGTCATCTTTCAGTCCTTTCAGAAACCTATTTAGGAGTTTTTTTTTCTTTGCGAATGCTTAGAAGCATGCTTAAGAGCACATGATTAGAATCATGTTAGGAAGACATAATTGCTTTGAAATATGCTAGGAAATGACATAGAATAGGAAAGAATTGCCATGATTTGCTTTGATTGCTTGAGTTAGGCAAGAATAGCCATGTTTTGCCATGATTGCTTGCATTAGGCTAGAATATATCATGATAACTATGATGAGGCTAGAAATGCCATGTCCAGGCTAGAAATGCCGTAATTAGAATTTCCATTACTAATTGAATTATGCTAGAATAGCAATGAATAGGTAGAATTACCATGATAAGAATTATCAAATCTAGGTAGAATTGCAATGATTTTAGTTTATGACTTTGTTTATAGTTTCAATTAAGTTTGTGTGAATATACCATAATTGAATAATTATGAATCTATGATGCGATGAAGTGGTTATGGACTTACATTGATGGTGAGGGACCATCACTTAAAATGTATGAATATATGAAATGTATGCTTGAAGAGGCTTGATAAACATTGAATAGACTCACATATGGTGGTGAGAAATTCATATTTTATCGAGTCTCAAATTGATTGTTTAGATTTAATATATGATATGCATGAATATAATATATTTTATCATTTGAATATTTGAGGTGCTAGAAGGAGTTTACTTTATTGTTAAGTAACAAATTGTTGTAATCCTCCTCGTATTCCCCCATGTTTGCAAGGAAAATGTAATATATTCTCGTCATCTCTTTCTTTATATGAATATATATAACTGCCTTGTTTGAAATCACCTTACATGTTATGTGTATAAAATAAACCACTTAGGCAGACTGTATAACAACTTAAGCTATTTTTATTTGGTGTACCTAGTGGAGGCTGGATTTTGATCAGGGTGAGGCGAATGGGTCATACCTAGCTTCCTGAATCCATCTATAAAGGGATGAGGGTATTTTAGGTCCCAAAGCGAGAGATCAGATTGCCATCATCTATTTTCCTAATAGAAAATTGGATGGCAACTCTATTTCTTTAGACATGCCCATGGCTTGTTTGTGTTTCCTTAAGTCTTAAAAAAAGCTTTGACATAGTATCATAGTCGCAAACGTTCTGGCCGGATGAAAGCCTCGTTCACAGAGACAACTGCATTGGGAGTAAGAAATTGATTCCAATTGGGATACTAAACTCTGATAGCTTACTTTGTTATTTTGAGTCTTGTATCACTGCACATTGCACACAATGAGCACGAATTGCCAAAAATAGCTGTGTTGCATTGGCATGAGAAGTCTTTGGCTCCATTTGACCCTTAGATGACTCATGTTGGTGTCACTAACTTTGAACATATACCATTAATTTGGTATAAAAAGAGACTGACCCAAGAAGGCATCTCTTGCTCAAAGGAGCCTAGATCATTAGACTATTGAGACTTAAGCACATATAGAAGAATATAGAAATTTTCACTTGGTTGAATGTCTAAAACTCATGTTGAAATGTATGTCCATGGATTTAAATTTCACATGATTAGAAGAACATTGACTCAAACCTCGTGAAACCATGAATGAATGCCACATGTTAAATCACCCATAAGAACAAAATAGGGGCATGTGCCATGAGCTAAGGTTATCATGACATTGAAAGCTATGTTATGGTAACCATGAAGAATCCAATATCAACTTGAAGGATAGAATTAGGAGAGGGAATTTACCACATCCCATAATGATGACTTGGGAATGAAGCCAAAATACTAAGAAAGAGACTTGACCTCATGTGTGTGGGAGGATAAGGTTGGAAGGCTGAAAGTCTATCTATGCCCTTGTATAAGCATTCGTTATATCATGCATACATGCATGGCATTAACACCTTTTCTTTATAGCCATCATAGCTTAGGTTAGACAAGGTGATCGTTTCAAAAGACAAGAGGAACCAGTCGCTGAAATAGTAGCACCTAACAACAACAATCAAGAGAGAGCCCAATTGAGAGCTGACATGACTGCACTCTAACAACAGATGGCCCAACTCATCAAAGCTATAGAAAGTGGGCCTACCCGCATGAACCAACTATCGCCTCAAGGTAATGATGGTGATGAGGGTGAGACTAGTCAAGTCAAAGATAGAGGAAAAGGCCTAGAGAGCCTAAATTAGTCAAGTAATTGGCTAAGGACATGGAGAAGGTCTAATCTCTCTTAAAGAAGAAGGGTTTGAAAGGGGTGGAAGACCTAGATGACATTTTGTTGATTAGAGATAATGACTTACCGTCAAAGTTTCGCATGCCAGATTTGCCAAGTTCAACAGAGAGGGCAACCCAAAAAATCATTTGAGATAGTATGCTGCTATCATGGCCATAACTTCTTTGTCAAAGAAGTGTATATTGAAGTATTTTATGTTATCTTTAGAAGATGATGAGGTAATATGGTATCATGACCTTCCCAAGAGAGTTCGAGAAGATTGGAAGGAGCTATCCAAATAGTTTATGGAGTAATATCACCACAATGCCCAACTAGGGGTAACCTTGAGGGATTTGGAGGCAACTCGCTCAAAGCCCAATGAAAGTTTTATAAAGTACTTGATCCGTTGGGGGGCCAAAGTAGCTAAGATGACCATAAGGCCTACGGAGAAGGACCACTTTTGTATGGTTATCAATGGAGCTCGTGCCTTCAATCAAAACATTCGAAGATTTGTATGAATCAGGCATTGAAATAGAAGATCTAAAGACAAGACAAAAGAGAAGTAATAACAGTTAACGTAGAAGGAATCAACAGTAGTACCATCAAGCCAGTAGGTTTAGCACGAAGCACGTCGAGGTAAAAGCAATCACGCAACAAAGAAAGTTTAGTTGCTTGGGGAGACCATTATAAAAAATCTTTGCCAAATTGAAGGTCAAATGGATCTTGCAGCCATTACCACCAAAAGAGCTCCCAAATCCATTGCCAAGAAATTGGAAGCATCATGAGAAATGTGAGTTTCATTAATTGTCCATCAATGATTACACTTGTCTTCGCCATTAGATTTAAGACTTGATTGACAAGGATTACATTCTCGATCTAGAGCTTGAATAGCCCAACACAAGAAGCAACCCATCACCTAACTACAACCAGTTACCTCCTCCAATGACCAATATGTTTGGGTCAGGCTTGATCGAGGAAGAAGTAATTAACTCTTTTGAAGAAAAGAGTGGATCAAGTAGGGTTGAAAGAGCCAAGAGAAGGGAGAAGCCCAAGCTTGAGCAACAAGAGGGGTCTACTAGAAAGGTGGACATGAAGAAGAATGCTAAAGAAGAGAAGCTTCAGGATTAAGCACCACCATGCCTTTGTTGAAGAGGGGATCAAAGACATTGTATATGTTTCTAAGTTTAATGCAATAAAAAGTAATTTTGCTTACTTGTGTGATATTTCTCCTGATGGAATTGTGCATGATAATTTGCATTTCATTAGCATATATGACATCAATACCATTCAAACTCATGACATTAATCTTAGTACAATTGAAAAACCTAAGAACATATGCATTGCACTTGATTCAACTCCTAAATAAAAAGAGAGATTTGAAAAATTATTAATGAAACATAAAAAAGTCTTCGTCTGATCATATGACGACATGTTTGAATCGATAGAAGTATCATTGAGCATATGATTCCAACATACCCGCATATGAAGTAGGTCAAACAAAAGTTGAGGAGGTTGAGATCGGAATGGGCTTACAAAATCGAGGAAGAAGTCTCCAAGCAGATTGAAGCGAAGTTCCTAGATATGGTAAAGTATTTGAAATGGTTAGCCAATATCATGTGAGTGCTTAAAAAGGATGGAAGGGTCCAAATGTGTGTTGATTATGAGACTTGAACAAGGCCTCACCAAAGGATGACTTTCCTTTACCTCACATTGATATGTTAGTAGACATCGTCACTGCCAGTGTGATATTCTCTTTTGTAGATGAGTTTTTTGGTTACAACCAGGTAATGATGACCAATAAAGACAAGATGAAAATGGACTTCATTACAAAGTGGGGAACCTACTGTTATAAGGTAATGCCTTTCAACTCAAAGAATGCAAGGGCAATCTACTAATGAATAGTTACACTATTTCATAATATGATGCACATGGGGACAGAAGTCTATGTAGAAGACATAATGGTAAAATCTAAGACTCGAGATGGTCATTTTGAAGCATTAGACAGATTCCTATAAAGGGTAAAGAAGCACAAGTTGCGGCTAAATCCAAAGAAGTGTGTTTTTGGAGTCACCTCAAGGAAGCTGTTGGGATTTGTAGCTGGCAAGAAGAGGATAGAGGTAGATCCTTATAAAGTCAAGGCAACTACAAAGATGCCATCACCCAAGACAGAGAAAGAAGTTAGAGGGTTTCTAGGGAAGATCCAATAGATCAATCGATTTATCACCAAGTTGACAACAATTTGTGTATCGATAATCAGGTTCCTAGAAAACGATCAGCTAGTGACATGGAATGATCAGTTCCAAGAAGTATTTGCAGAATCTACTAGTTTTCAGATCGCCAAAACTTGACAAGAATTTGATTCTCTACTTAGCTCTTGAGGAGGAGGCCACTAGTGTGATGCTGGCACAAGAAGATGAGAATGGTATGGAACATGCCATTTACTATCTTAGCAATAAGTTGTTCTTGTATGAAATGAAATACAATTACATGCAAAAGACGTGTTTAGCCACAGTGTGGCTCTCCAAGAAGTTGAGGCATTATTTTCAGTCATATAAGATCAAGGTTGTTTCAAAGGAAGACATGATGAAATACTTTATAAAGCATCGTAATTGGTGGGGAAGCTAGCAAGATAGCTAGTTTAGTTGTCAAAATTTGACATTAAGTATGTCACCCAGAAGGTGGTGAAAGGAAGAGTAGTCTCATAATTCTTGGCCATGAATCTGGTCGACGATAATGAACCATGGAATTAGACCTCTCAGAACATCTAGAAGTGATCTCAATAATGGGATAGAGGATGTTCTTTGACAGAGTTGTCAATCAAAATGGTGCTAGAATAAGAGTTATTCTACTCTTTCCAATTGAAGAAGTCATTTCTTTTCTAAGAAGCTGGAATTTAGAGTCACTAACAACATGGCTGAGTATGAAGCTTGTGCCTTTAGGTTAGAAATCGTGATTGCAATGGGCATTGATGAAATAAAAGTGTCAGGAGATTTGATATTAGTCATCTCTCAAGGCAATAAAGATTAGGATCTAAGGGAAGGAAGGCTGAAATTATATTTGGAGCACTTTAGAAGGTTGATTAGAAGGTTCAAGCATTGTACCTTCACCCATCTTCCTTAGAAATGAGAATCAGAAGGCTGACACTTTCGCTTCCTTGGCATTAGTTTGGGTGATTACTTAAGGACTGTTGGTAAGGCCAATAGTGATATCACAAGCATGAGGCCTTTCCTACATGGAACCCCATGCAATGGAACTTAAAATAGATGAGAAGCCACGATTTTATGATTTGAAAAAGTATCTACAAGAGAGGATTCTACTAGAAGAAAAGAGCCTAGTGAAAAAGACAAGGCTGTACTACAAAGGTTGGTTGAACAATTTACTTGTCATCAAGGAGTGATGTATAAGAGATTGTCAGAAGGGATGCAATTGAGGTTGTTGACGAGAAAGAAGCTATAAAGCTCATGGAGGAAATCCACAGTGGAGTATATAGGCCACACATGAATGGACTGATGCTAGCGAGGAAGATAATGAGACAAGGCTTTTATTGGCTAACCATGGAGATAGATTATGTCCGATTTATGATGAGGTGTCACTGGTGCTAAATCAATGAAAATTTGATTTGCCAATCACCATTGGAGCTATAAGAAATGATAACATTCTGGCCCTTTACTGCATGGGGCAATGACATTATAGGCAAGATAAGGTTGTCAGCCTCTAATAGGCATCAATATGTGGTGGTGATGATTGATTACTTCACCAAGTGGATAGAAGCTGAGTCTTACAATAAACTAGGGGCAAAGTAGGTGGTGAAGTTTATCGAGAAGATCATCATATGCAGATTCAGAATACCACATCATGTCTTGACTGACAGTGGGGTTCATTTCTAGGCTGAGACTGAAGCCTTGTTTAAAAATTATGGGATTGAACACCATAATTCATCTCCATATCGGCCATAAGCAAATTAAGTAATAAAAGCAGCCAATAAGAATATCAAGAAAAATGTTGACCAAAATGGTACAGACATACAAGGATTGGACTGAGAAGTTATTATTTGTGTTATAGGGTTATAGAACAACACCTAGAAGCTCGATAGGTATGCTATGAATAGGGCTTTCCTCCTGCCAGAGCATTTGCGACTACGACAACATGTCAAAGCCTTTTTCGATACTTAAGGGAACACAAACGAGTCATGGGCATGTCTAGAGAAAGTAGTCGCTATCCTATTATTCAATTGGGAATGAAAGGAGGCAATCTGATCACTTGCTTTGGGACCTAAACTACCCTCATCCTTTCAGAGATGGGTTTGAAAATTAGGTATGAGTCTTTTGACCCGCCCAAATGTGAATCCAGCTTCCACTTGGGAAATACCGAATAAAAATATCTCGCATTGTGACTTAGTCCGCTTAGTGTTTTTCATTTTTATGCACACATTTCCATTTTTATCTTTGTTAGGCATGTGAACTGATTATTCAATCAATAGTAATTTGTATATTCATATGAAGAAAGAGGAAGGAGAATGGATTACATTTCCTTTCAAGCATGGGGGAATAAGAAGAGGATTACATCATTTGTAATAAGATAGTAAAATATTCCATGCATTCATGTATTTGAACATTCATTTTTTTGGTCCCTTACCATTAATTTGAGTCCACCATCGCTTCATGGCATCATGCAGTTACATTTCATGGTATACAAACATTCATACATGCATAAATCTAGTATCATGGCATTCTAGCCAAGATTTTGATAAATTCTATCATGGCAATTTTAGCTATTGCTATTCTAGCATAACTCATATCAAGTATCATCATGGCATTTCTAGCCTAATTCATGGCATATTCTAGCCTAATTCAAATAATCGTCAATCGTAGCACTTAAGGGCGAAATGGTAATTCTACTGCTATTTCCTAGCATTCATCAAAGTAAGTATGTTTTTCTAGCATGATTCTAATAATGTGCTTTTAAGCATAATTCTAAACATGTTTTCCTGATCATAATTCTAAACATGTTTTCCTAATCATGGTTCTAGGCATTCGCAAAGAAAGTAAATTCCTAAGCATGATTCTAAAAAAGGAAGGATTGCGGACTTATCTCGACATGCTTATCCATCTTGCAAAACAAATTGGGTTAGCACAATTTATAATAACCCTAGACATAATCCTGAGCATAAAAATAAATCCTAAATATGCTTATTCTAAGCAAGAAAAAAAAAAGAGAAAATGGGAGGGAAGAGAGAATTCTACTTTCAAGACGTACCCTTTTCGGGTTTAGAGCAATAAAACACCTAAAAAATTATACTGGAAAAGACTTTTTGAATTCTTTAGCGTGTCTTCAAGAGGGAGAAAGATGATTGTATTTGACAATCAGTGTGAATTCTAGAATGGAGGGAGTAGGTTTATATAGGAGAGAGGTGTAAACAAAAATGAAAATTTCCTAAGCAAATTTTTTAAAATAAACCAATAAGGGCCGGGCGGCCATCTAATGGATGCCCAGCTATTGGCCAACAGCCTGGCAGTTGTCTGATGGCCAGCTAGCCAATTTCCCTTCGGCCCCTTCCTTTTTTATCATCCTTCGATGGAGTCCCTTTGATCGCATATAACTTTTAGAATTCAACTGTGATTTGTGATCCATAAATTATTGTGAAAACTAGACATCCGTAGATTTGCAAAGGTATATGACTCATCACTAGATTCCTCCCAAATTAATTTCTATGATTTTTCAAAGTCATATGTCAGTTTTTCAAACTCTTCAACAACTCCTTTTCACCCTTATTTTCTTGTCTCTCAAGGGCATTTTGGTCATTTTCTTTGCTCAAAATTTATCTTCACTTCATTCTCGAGCCTTAAAAATCCAGTGTTCATAGCTTACCCCGTATCTAGAGAGGTTTGTGAGACACAAAAGTCAACAAATTATTCTTACTCTATCTTTCTTCCTTCCTTCTAATCATTTTTGACTTCGTCCTCCCTCTTTGAAAACTTTCTTACCACTCCCTTCTACTCATGCAAAGTGTGTGTCCATTCAAGAACTAATGTGCCCACTTACAGGTGAACGTGCCTATCTAAGGTGAATATGCCCATTAAAGGGCTAAGGTGCCCACCCAAGGGCGAACTTGCCTATCTAAGGCGAGTGTGCCCATTCAAGGGTAGATATGTCCATTTAAGGGTGGAGGTGCCCATTCAAGGGCTGGAAAGCATCTTTATGATGCTATGATAAAACACTCTTCAGTGCACATTTAGTAACACTCTTTATTGCGCTTGTTCTAAGGGCTTTAAACACTCTTAAGTGTGCCTATTTCTTACGGTTTTCAACACTCTTCAGTGCGCCTCTTGTTAGGGCTTGTGCCTATTCTAAAGGCTTAAAACACCCTTAAGTGCACCTAGGGTTTTTAACACTCTTCAGTGTACCTCTTCTTAAGGTATTTGCCTATTCTAAGGATTTAAAACACTCGTAAGTGCACCTATTTCTTAGGGTTTCCTTCTAATTCATGCCTATCAGGAAAACTTCTATCATGCACTGCTTCGCTGTCTTTAGACCTTTACATTCATCGTGCCTTTAGCTGAGCATTCTTTATTCATCTTTGATCTCTTTAGACTTTGCATTCATTGGGTTTCATGCCCCTCTTCTAAGTATTCTTCATGCTTCTTCGATCTTTTTCAGTCTTTGCATTTGTTGAGTTTCATGCCTTCTTTCTAAATTTCCTTAGTCTGCTAAAGATTTTGTACTCAATGGGTTTCACGCCCAAGCTTCTATTCTTGATTCCTTTCAATCCACTGGGGAAAAATCTCTTAATCATGTTCGGACATTCTTCGTTCGACATTCTTTATTGGGGAGTTCCAAATTCTTGGACTTGTTAGAGATTGTTTTATTTGTTTTTGCAAGTTCTCGCAAAATTCGAAAGAAATTCTTGTAAAAATTAATTCAAATTTTTACTTTGTTTGATGTGTTATTCAACAAACTGCTTTCTGGTATCTGGAGAAATTATTCCATGTATTCCAGTCGAAGATTCTCTTGACTAAGGTTACTCTTCTTTCCTTGTGAGTTGTTAGACCATTGCCATGGTCGAGTGCTTGTCACTGATTCCATCGGAAGTGTCTCAAGGTCGATGAGAAATTCCTTTCTTTTTCTTTTTCTCTACTCTCTCTCTTCTCTCTCTCTCTCTTTTCCTCTTTTTTCTTTCTCATCTCTTTTCTTTCTTTCTCTTCCTTTTTTCCTTTTTCATCTCTCTTGTCTTTTCTTTCTTTCTTTTCCTTTTCTCTCCTTCCCGCTTGGCCCCTTATTTGGGGGATGGCTGACCGGCTGTCTGATTGTCGCCCGACTATTTGATAGCTACTCGACTATTTGACTACCACCCGATGGTTGGTCAACAGCCGCCCGGTTGTTTGACCGCCACCCGGTAATTGGGGGCTTCTATAAAGTCCTTTCTTTCATTTCCATATTCATTCGTGCCTAACTTCTTCATTTTTCATCCGTTTCGCTTCTGATTTTTTCCTACGTGTTCGTCTCAACTTCTTCTTTCTAATGGCGGCTTATCTAGTCCATCTTGGCGAGTCAGATCTAATCTAAAAATGAACGTTAAGGGGTTTTTCAAAAAGATTAAGAGATGTCAGTTGTCTACGATGCTGCTTCTCACATAATCAACCTGGTACTTGGTCTGTTCATATCTTGTCTTTTTCTATTTTCTTAGAATATATTTGGGCTTGCATTTATGTAGAGACTTCAATTTCTTGCTTTAGGACTATCATGAGAACAAGATGTGTGGGACATTTTCTAGAGCCTATAACTGGTTCTTAGATATAGAGAATGATGTAGTGAGGAGAAGGATTATTGATTCTGGTATCTACAAGTTCATCACTGTCCTTTGCATGCTCAACGATACAGTGATCGTCGGACATTAGCCGCTTTGTACGAGAGGTGGATGGATGTGACTCATACCTTCCATCTTTCGTTTGGTAAGATGAATATCATGCCTTTGGATATTGCCGCCTTGACCAGTCTTCCATGCGACGGTGATCCGATTCCTATTAATGCTGTATTGCAAACTCAGCAGATCAGCATAGATTGATCCAAGATCTTCTTGGATGTGAAGTGAAAGTCAAGAGTAATGTTTCCATTCGATATGCTCCCTTGCAGGAATATTGGAAACGGAGGTCCAATCTGATTCCGATTGAGGTGGATCAGTATGCTTACAACTTCATAATTTATCTATTGGGTACGACACTCTTCTCCAAATGTGTCAAACATCACTGCTTTGACTTTACTTTCTGCTCTCCAAGATCTTGATCGAGTGAAATATTTTGACTGGGGTCGCGCTGCTCTTGGTCAGCTATATTTTGGCTTGGATCAGGCTTGTCGAGGCATTGTCAGGGTTCCTAGATTTGCTGCACTTATTGAAGTAACTTCTTTCTTTTTTGACACCTTCATGTTTTATCTTCATGATTCATATTTCTAATTCTGTATCACCTATGATAGATGCAGGTGTATGAGTTGGGAGTTCTACTATCTCTTCTTCTCGCTAGTGAGGATTCTTTTTTCCTCGGATGAAAAGATAGGATGCACGTCATGCGAAACTTGAGAGATCTTACAAGCTAGACTTTTTTCGTGATTACATTCACATGTTGACCTGGGACAAGGTAACAAAGAATTTATAGTCAATATTTAATTTAGATCATATTCTTACCATGCCTTATTCCTTCACAAATTTATTCTGAGTGGTGGGGTCTCGAGGAGCATTGGTCTGAAGCTATGAGAATTACTGCCCCTTTCAACTTATACTGCATCGTCCTTACTTGTGTAAATAACATGATGTGGCATTTGGGTGAATGCGTGTGGGATTGGTTCGAGGGCCAGACACGCCATTTCGTTCCTCATTTACCTCCATTTCTGATGATTGATTCAGTCGACTTGTCTATGGGGCTAGAGGTATCGGTCTACATGACAGAGTTTCACTTGAGTACCATCAAGTTCTCGTTGATGATGACTTCTTACATCGACTAGGCTGGAGCCACCTTGTTGTATACTAGGCCCGACCGATCTATTATTGACACTCCTCATCCTCTGACGATGTCTAATTGCTCGGGTAGTTCTTCCGTTCATCGTGGGAAGAGATCAAGAGCCTCCTCTTCAAGTACAGGCACTTCGGCTTCTTTTTATATAGCAGCTCAGCAACCACTTCCTCCAGCTTCTTCAACTACCCTGACTGCTACAGCTAGTCATGTAATTGGTGATCTTCAAGCTTACCTTAGTAATGTCGTATACATGTGGGATTAAAACAGGTCAATTCACAGCCACGTGATCACTAATGATCCGAACATGCCTATCCTTTTTGTTCCACAGGATATCACTTTGGTAAGTTTCCTAACTGTTGATTTCTCAAATTCTCTTTCATTTATCACTAATAGGAATGCAATGCAATGTAGGTGCCACGATCTTTCATGAAGCGGGATTTTCACATGTGGGCCGCTTCACATGGAAATGTTTTACAGATGTCTTACCGATATCAAGTAAGGTGTCTTTCTTTAATTCATGTATGTATGATTTCCATCTTAATAGTTCTTCTAACTATATGATTTTTTTTTTTTGCTTGGTCAAACGGATAGTCAAGAAGTCATCTGTTTGTAACGTGAGGTGAAGCAGCTTTAAGGTCAGGTCGTTGCTTTCTTCTTCGATATTGATAATGATGGCGATGAGTAAGGACTGTCACCACCGGCTTTCATCAGGATTTATTATATACTTTGCGTCCATGTATGAGCTTTTATGATGTATAATAAATTTCGAAGATTTAGTGAAACTTCTTTATTTCTGTTTCCATACATTTTTGCGTATTGTGCTGAATCCAAATTCATTTGAATTTGTTTCTTCATCATTAGTTATTCAATTCTGAACAATACTACAAAATTTGGAAGCCACATGCTCGAAACCGTTCATCGGTACACATTCCGGAAGTCGAAAGATTGTGTAAATCGATTGAAAAGCCCTAATAACTGCTGGCCGGCCATCAGACCATTGGGCGACTGGCTGATAGTCAGGTAGTTATCTAATAGTCAGTTGGCTATCCTATAACAACCAGCCGACAGTCAGATGGCCAGCCGACGATTCTCCAATAATTCTGCCTTGATTTGTGCACTATTTAAGTGTTGTTCCTTTCGGCTACTTTTATGTACCTTTTCTTTCATTTCTCGAGGTTTCTTTTTTCACATTAACACCTCTTTATGTTATTCAACATGTCTGAATCTTCTCTCCAGAAGTTTTAGCCCCTTCTAAGGCTTTTGAGGGATAAGGACTGGAAACGTCTCGAGCTTGTCGGTCTCTATCATTTGAAGTTCTTCTGTCATGTTAAGTTTGACATCTCTTCTCTGAATGATTATGCAACCTTTTGGGATTCTCACGATCACGTCCTCCGTTTCAATGGGTAGGAGCTTTCTCCTATGTATGAAGAATTCTCTGCCATACTCATTCATCATTCATCCAGTTCTGAGAGCTTCATTCTGCCTACTATTTAGACACCATCAACGTATGATCTTGCCCACTTCTTCGACTTTCCGATTTCTACATGGGTATTCACACCAGGGGTGGTAGAGTGACATTATCCTCCATTATGCCTTTGCTTGGGGTGATGGATAGGGTTTCATCTAGTTGGCTTTGCCTTTTTCAGTTCTGTCTTCATGCATAGTTTTTACTAGCCTCGTCGGACGGCCTTGGAGACCCACACCTTGTGAACATCATTCCTCATATGGGTCCCAGCTTCACTGCAGTTTCCTTGATTTTGACTGAGACATTAATTGGACTGGATCGTATTAAGACAGATCCGAGTCAGAGATTCAGTGGTAGTCTTTTGCTTCTTCTGGTTATTGTTGTTGTTTTTTTTTCATACGCTCTAACTTTGGCCTAAGCTGCCCCTTTGGGTTTTCGACTTAGCGAGCTTGCCCTAACTTTTGCCTGAGTCACCCTTTTTGGATTTTCAACTCAGCGGGCTCTTATTTTTTTCATGCGCTAATTTTTGCCTAAACTACCCTTTTCAGGTTTTCAGCTTAGCAAGCTTGCCTTAATTTTTGCTTACGCCACCTTTTCAGGTTTTCGACTTAGTAGGCTTCTTTCTTTTTTCTTATTTTTCTTTGTTTCTTTCTTTCTCAGATTTGGTTACAAGAGAGATTGTCTATTCTTGCACCGCCTGAATGAGACATTTCTCGTTATAGCCCTCGGCTTCATACGAGGAGGAGACTTAAGAGATGCTCTTCTTGGATTGATTGGCTCCGAGTCATTCCTGAAACTCAGATTCATTGGCACTATCCATGGTGGAGGCTAGAGCATGTGACTGTAGGGATATATATTGCATGCGTGCCTTTAGTGGGTTTCAACCACAGTTCATTCCATGATACTGCCAGACTACATCGTCAATATGGTTAGAAGCAAAGGATTATAGATTACCAATTGCTTTCAGTCCCGGGAGACTATTTGCTCGTTATCTAGAGTGTGTAAGAGATTATTGGGCACATCACACCATTGAGAGGAACCTATTCCACAATCCTGATTTTCAAACTAATGACCAATACAAAGATTGGGTGACCTCTCAGGCTTCCATTCCTGATCCTGTTCTTCGAGCTAGGCAGTGCCATGAGCAATATAGGAGCCTATTTGTAGTCCAATGGAGAGATAGAGACGACATCGATAGTTCCTTGGTTGGCTTAGATATTCGATGTTTCCTTTCTATTGTTATGCAAAATAATAAGACATTTCAAAAGACATATTTGTTCCAAATATTTTCATTTCATTAGTAAAAGTATAATCTTTGTTCTTCGAACAATATGTGCATAATGATACAACTTCTATCATTAACAAGCCATTTTTGGTTTTTTGATTAATTATTTTTCCTCTCACTCTTTTTTTTATACATAATATTTCTTTAGCATGTCTGTGTCGATGGGCTCAGTGAACTTGTTCTGTTCCATATCTGATAAAATGACGGTTTTGCTAGACATGATCTTCGTCACAATAAATGGACCCTCCCAGTTGGATTTAAACTTCCCTCTTAGATCAAACACAACTAGTCTCACTTGCTTGAGAACCAACTCTCCTTCTTTGAACTTCCTTGCTTTTATTCTTTTGTTAAAAGTTCGAGCAACCCGTTTCTAGTATAGCTGCATGTGATACCTAGCCTTCATTCTTTTCTCATCAATCAAGGCCAAGTGTTCATATTTACTATGAATCCACTCATCTTCAGGAACTTTTGCTTTAATCAGAACTCTCGTTGATTTCATTTCTATCTTAATTGGTAAAACTGCTTCTAAACCATATACTGATGGGAATGGTGTCATATCAGTCGAACTTTTGGGTGTCGTCCTATAACCCCACAACACAAACAACAACTTCTTTGCCCAATCTTTATGTCTACACCACCTTGATCAACATCTTCTTGATATTCTTATTAGCCCCTGCTACCACCTCATTGGCTTGCCACCGATATAGAGATGACTTATGGTGTTCAATTCCATACTTCTCGAATAAAGTCCTAGTCTCGACCTAAAAATGAACCCTATTATCCGTCACGACATGGTGTGGTACCCCAAATCTGTATATGATGTTTTTCTCAATGAACTTTGCCGTTTGCTTCGCCCCTAACTTGGTAGAGGACTCAACTTCTATCCATTTAGTGAAGTAGTCGATTGCAACCATCACATACTGATGTCCATTAGAGGCAAACGACCTTATTTCGCCTATGATATCGATGCCCTATATAGCAAACGGCCATAGTGCAGTCATCCTTTGTAGTTCCAAAGGTGGTTGATGGATCAAGTTTCCATTAATCTGGCATTGTGACACTTCTTCACAGAACAGACACAATCTGTCTCCATAGTTAGCCAGTAGAATCCTTGCCTCATGATTTTCCTTGCAAGCACTAACACATTCATGTGTGGCCTATATACACCACTATGGATTTCTTCCATAAGCCTCTTTGCTTCCTTCTCATCCACACACCTCAGTTGCATCCCTTAAGGCATTCTCTTGTACATCATCCCCTGATGGCAAGTAATTTGTTAGGCCAGCTTAAATAACATAGCCCTATCCTTCTCATAGGCCTCCTCAGGCAAACTCCTCTCTTCTAGATATTTCTTTAAGTCATAAAACCATGGCTTCTCATCCACTTCAATCTTTGTTACATAAGGTTCCATATAACAAGGATCCCACGCTTTTTATATCACTATTAGCCTCACCAATAATTCTTGCGTGCTTACCCATACTGATGCTAATGAAGCGAATGCATCAGCCATCTGATTCTCACTTCTAAGAAGATGGGTGAAGATGCACAACTTAAACCTCCCAGTCAACCTTCTGACGTGTTCAAGGTAGGGCTTTAGCTTCCCTTCTCGTAATTTCCAATCTTCATTGGCTTGAGAGATGACTAGCTTGGAATCTCCCAACACCTCTATTTCATCATGACCCATGAAAATCATAATTTTTAAACCAAAGGTGCAGACTTCATACTTGGCCATATTGTTGGTGACTCTGAACTCCAACTTTTTAGCGAATGGGATGACTTCTTCAGTTGGTGACACTAGAATAACTCCTATTCCAGCATCGTTACAATTAACAGCTCCATCAAAGAACATTCTTCATCCCACTACCTAGATTTACCTTAGATGTTCATTTAGGAATTCTAACTCCCATGGTTTATTGTCGTCAATCGGGTTCTTGGCTAAGAATTCTGCCACTATTCTTCCTTTCACCACCTTTTTGGTAACATATTCAACGTCAAATTTTGATAACTATACGAGCGAGCTTCCCCACCAATGCTAGTTCCTCATAAAGATACTTCGTTGGGTCCTCCTTCGAGACAACTTTAATTTTGTAAGACTGAAAATAGTGCCTCAGTTTCTTTGAGAGCCAGACCATGGCTAAATAGGTTTTCTACATGAAGCTATACTTTGTCTCATATGGTAGTAGCTTCTTGCTAAGATAACAGATGGCGTGCTCTATACCCTTCTCATCTTCTTGTGCCAACATGGCACCGAAAGCCTCCTTCTCAAGAGTTAAGTAAAGAAATTAAATTCTTCCTAGGTTTTGACCGTCTCAAAACCAGTGGGTCCTGTAAGTACTTCTTAATCCTTTCGAATGCTTCTTGGCACTGGTCATTCCATTCTACTGGCCGATTCTTCTTCAAAAGCCTAAATATCGGTGCACAAATGGTATTAGTTTAGCGATGAATCGACTGATATATTGGATCTTTCCCAGAAACCCTCAAACTTCTTTTTTGATCTTAGGTGACAACATCTTTGTAATGGCCTTTACCATGTCTGGATTTACTTCTATCCCTTTCTTGCCAATTACAAACCCCAACAACTTCCCCGAGGTAACGCTGAAGACACACTTTTTCAGATCTAGCTGCAGCTTGTATTTCTTTACCCTTTCTAAGAATCTATCTAAGGCTTCAAAGTGACCCTCTCGGGTCTCAGACTTCACCATCATGTTATCTATATAAACTTTTATCTCATTATGCATCATATCTTGAAATAGCATTGTCGCCATTCATTAGTAAGTGGCCCTTGCATTCTTCAAACCGAAGGGCATCACCTTATAGCAATAAGTTTCCCATTCTATAATAAAAGCTGTCTTCATATTGTCGTCATTGGCCATCATTATTTGATTGTACCCAAAAAACCCATCTACAAAAGAGAACATCACATTGGCGACAGTGCTGTCTACCAACATATGTATATGAGGCAGAGGAAAATCATCCTTTGGTGATGCCTTGTCCAAGTCTTGGTAATCCATGCACATTCGGATCCTTCCATCCTTCTTTAGTATTGGCACAATGTTGATTAACCATTTCGAATACCTCACCACTTCTAGAAAATTGGCTTCAATTCGTTTAGAGACTTCCTCTTTGATTTTCTGAGCCCACTCTGGCCTCATTCTTCTAAACTTCTGCTTAACTGGTTTCACATATGGATAAGTCAAAATTGTATGCTTAGCGATGCTTCTGTCGATTTCGGGCATGTCGTCATAGGACCAGCCGAAGACTTCTTCATTTTTCTTTAATAAATTTTCAAATCTCTCTATCTCTTTAGGAGTTGTATCCAGTACAATGCATATGTTCTTAGGTTTTTTGATTGTACCAAGATTAGTGTCATTAGTTTGAATGGTATGAATTTCAAATATGCTAGTGAAATGCAAATTATGATGCACAACACTATTAGGAAAGACATCAAATAAGTAAGCAAAATTATTCTTCATTGCATTAAATTTTGAAACATAAACAATGTCGTTTTCTTCAAAGAGGTTGGGTATAAACACAACTTCATAAGATACACTTTTAATTCCTTCCTCAATAAAAGTAGCTAGGTCGATGGACGGGTCTATTGGTGGTGCTAGTTCTTGAGGCTTTTCCTCTTTGATGGTCATCTTCTCTATCTCTCTCATCAAGTCATTCCCTCTGGAGACTTCTGCCCGAAGGATATCTCCAAAGATCTCGAATCTAGGCTTCAACATTCCCTTGAAAACCTATGGTTCAATAGCTCTTACATACTTCGTATCTTGGGCTTTGACAAGTTTAATAAATTTCCCTTTCTTAGGTTTATTATTTTCTTCTTCACCTTCATATTCATAGCCCAACCCTCTTCTGGATGTCTAAACTTTGAAGTCTGGAAAAGATGGTAGGCCGTGTCTATCTTTCTCAAGTCTAGTTTTTGGCATTTACCCCTGTTTCTTCATTATTCCAGCAATGATTAGGCTGATTTCATCAATCATGGCTACTTGACAGCCGCCCATGTAAGGTATTTCTCTAACCTTCACACTCAAAACAGCTGGTGTAATTGTTGAGGCTACATGAATGGTTACGATCTCTCCATCTACGTTGGATCGAATTTTCTGATGCTAGTGGATGGAACCATGCTCGTCTCAAAAAGGTAGCAAACGTGATTAGAATATCAAGGACTGTGAATTTTGCCATCACTTCGATTGGCCTAGTCTTCACTAAAGCTTTGAAGAAATCACAATAGCACTCCTCTTCGAGTCATCATAAGCCTTGATCACCATCTCACAAGGCTCAAGCTCATCTTCACTAACCCCGTACTTGTGCAATATCTTCATAGGTGCAATATTAATGGTAGACCCATCATCCACCATGATACAAGGAAACGTCTTCATACCAATCTCTACAGTGATGAATAATGGCTTATTATGGTTTCTCCCTTCGAATGGTAGATCTTCATCTATGAAGGTGATTTCCCCTCTTTCTCTTACCCCCTTGGGTGTTTCTCCAGTTAAGGCGATCAGCATTTCATTAGTAGTGGCAGCTATCGATATCTCTACCTCCACTAAAGCCTTCGCCATGGCTTCTCTATGCTTTTGGGATGACATAAGTAAATCCCAAATGCTAGCATTTGCTTGAGTCTTCTTCAACTGTTTGATCACTTGATCTTTTTCTCCCTTAATTTCTTCTTCTTTAGAAACTTCTTTAGCCTTTTCAACTGTCTTTTTAGTTGGTTTCTCCTTCTCATGGTAAAATCTTTCACTCATTGTCACTCCCTAAACATTTTCTCTCTCGCCCCTAAGTGTTTCTCCCTCATGCGTTTTCTCCTTCAAGTCTCTCTTTGTCTTCGTCATCACTACTAAATTCAGCCCCAAAGTTTGGAATGGTCTTGACTTGAGGGATGTCATCCTAAATTCCAATGACTTTCACTTCCTTATACCTTCAAGGCAAGCTCTTCCTCCTCGCCAAACTCTCAACTCGCTTCCCTTTCCTAGCCTTGAGTCTTCTAGATGGTGGGCCTTTTCTAGCCCCTTTTCTAGCCATCCATTTCTTGGCAAATGAGCTTGATGGCGTAGGCTTCTCTTTGATGGGCGTTACTTCTTCTTCTCCTTCTTCTTGGGGCTCTTCCTCTTCTTGGTCACTAGGATTCGCAAGTTTGGGTTCTAAGCTTCACTTGACCCCTTTCACTATAATGTTGGCCAATCTACCTTTCTTGGTGTGAAGTTTGGATGCCAAAGGAATGGCCATATCTTTCACCCTCTCAATTATCTCCTTGGGCTCTTCTTCTTTAGGCTTTCCAGCCTTGGGCTTCTTTGTCGAGGTTGCCTTTCTAGCAGTTTATTTTACTTGGACTTCCCCTTCTCTTGGCTTTCTCGACTTGCTTAATCTACACGTCTCGAAGGAATTCATGACTTGCTCCTCAGTCAAGCCTGATCCAATCATGTTGGTGGATAGAGGTAGGCAATAGGTTACTCTTTATGTTGGGCTCATATGTCTCTAGGTCAGGAATCTGGACCTTATCAATCAAATCTTGGATCTGATGGTGAGGGCGAGTGCAATTGTCAGTCTTGTGGCCAGTCACTTGGTGAAATTAATATTTCTTATGGTGCCTCAAGTTCCTTGGTAGTGGGTTTGAAAGCTCTCTTAGTGGCAATGGTTCTAAGACCCCTTCAGCCTTCAATCTTGTAAAGACTTTGGAAAGCATCCTTCCTAAACGATTGAATCTTCTTTATGGATCAACTGTTTTCACCTCTACATGCTTTGTGCTAGGCCCACTAGGTTGGTGGTACTGCCATTGACTTCTTCGACGTTAGCCATGAGTGTTTCTCTTCTGTCTAGACTCTAATTCTCCTATTTGGATACCTAAGTCATACAAATCTTCAAATGTTTCGATAGGAAAACCCGCTAGTCTATCACTGATGAAAGCATGGGCTCTGTTGATCACCATCCAGACCTGGTCCTTCTTTACGGGCCTGGTTGTCATTTTGGCTACCTTAGTAACACATCTGAAAAAGGATTACCTCCCAAGTATAGGAGTGTCGAAGTAATAAACCCGGTGAGACCGGGGTCGATCCACGAGGAAGGGAATTTTAGCGCTACAAACTATAAAGTAAACAAATATGATATGGATGATTCAAAGGGATGGCAAGATAATATCAACAAGTATGAGTAAAGAACAAATTCTTAAACAATAAATAAGAATAACACAAGAGAAATTCATACAATAATAATGAGAGCTAAGGTTAGGGGATCCGCCCTTGATATCTCAAATAAGGATAAACAACCCGTTTTAGTTATATGAATTATATTTGCTTCGTTACCAATATTTATACCACTTCATGTAAATGGGTTCAAGCATCCAATGTGCCAATCTCCATATGTCTACAACAAATCAAGGTTCCTAACTAGATTCTTGTCGGTAAGAAAGAACCATACAACATCTAGAAAGGATCCAAGCATTTGATGTCCCAAGGATTGTCTACAATGGATCAAGACCTCCACTTTACGAGTGGTGTCAAGATTGATTAAGAAAATAAATATAAATCATATAAACAACATAAGATTATGATTATTAAGCACATATTAAGGGTTAGAGAATCCTTACTTTCATATCAAGGGTTTCACCCTTTTACCTTAGCAAGAGAGAAATTAAAAAGACATTATAAGAGAAAGAATATAAAATGTAAGAAAAAGGAAATTAATTAATAACACACAAGAGAGAATAACAAGAGATACACAATACAAGATCCCAGCTAAGGCCAAGATGCCCTAATGGGTCACAAGGCACCTCTATTTATAGATACATTTAGGGGCAAACTTATCAAATTACAAAGGAATAGTTGTCAAATGTTAGGTGAACTAACTTTGATCATTGGGATCATTAGGTGCACCACTTTGACCACCAATTTTGACATTGAAACATTGAGCATTTTAATCATATGTCTTCATGAAAGTTGTAGATATTTCTCTCAGCTTTCTAGAACATATTTATTTGCACAATTTGGATACGTATTTTGAGAGATATAGTCCAAATACTGAGGCCTGGTCAGACTAGATCGAAACTGCAGATGGGTTCACTTCAAGCCCATTTTTGGTCTACTAAGAGCTCGAATTTGATGATGCTTCTGAAATACAATCCTGCAGATAATTTAATCAGATTTCTAAAACATTAAGAATTGCACCATTCTGATCTATAAATAGATAGTTATGCCCATTTTACCGAACCTGTAACAAAACCAAAATTAAGAGGAATTAATCCCAAAGATGCAAATGCTACAAATATACTTAAGTTGAGGAATTTAATGACACTATTAATGCAATATGATGAACTAAATCTTATTAAACATGCATATTTTAGTGTTCATCACACCCCCCAACTAGCTTATTGCTAGTCCCTAGCAATTAAAGCGTTATTATTTAGAAGTGATTTATAGAATTTTACATCCAAGGTGGTCATTATTGCACTCTCCTTGATTTTATCCAAATAAACAAACTCTCAACCAATTATTATTATTATTATTATTATTATTTTTTATGACTCATGTACCCTTCGATCAAGATATCTATAAACCTTCTTTTTGTGCTCATTCAACACATGACTATGGGGCTTATTAGAAAGAAGCCATATCGGTTCTAATATTTGTTAAGGCTAACAACCTTAGGTAAGGGGCATTTATTCTTTATATATATATATATATTTATATATATATATATTATTTTTTTTCTCTTTTTTTTTGAAGGAATGCATCTTTAACCCATATAGCGAGCCTTAGGCTAATGACTCCCAGACCAGTTGGCCTTAGGGCATTAGGTGTTAAGACACCCCTTCGAGCTTAACGACTCGGGTTGCCGATACTTTATTTTTGCTTAGAAACTTATGGATAGTGTAATGTTCAATCCCATTAAGTTTTCTCCTTAATCCATATAGCGAGCTTTGGGCCAATAGCTCCCAAACCAGTTGGTCTTAGGGTATTAGGTGTTGAGGCACCCCTCGGGCTTAATTGCTCGAATTAAGGAGGCTACGAGACCAAACTTATCCACAATTGCTCTCTTCTTTTTTTTTCACTTTTTTTCTCTTTTTTTTTTTTAACTTTCCCCTTCCTTTGTGTTGTTATCCTAAACAAAACAAAAGAACTCAATATTATAACATTTCATTTTGCCACCCGCAATCATGCATCAAGGTATGTGTGTGTGTGTGAAGAAAGGTTCATGAATACTTGCTTAATGAGTATATAAGCACACAATTTTTTTAAATGATAAGGTTGTGAGAGTTCATAGATTTGAATAATTCAAAGTGAAATGAATAAGACCTCCTTGTTATAAAATTCAAAAATCAAGTCTAAATAATATCAAGTGAGCTAAAATGAGTTCACAAGATCAAAATAAAATGACAAATTGGTTAGAATGGGTTTCAAGAGTTCAAACTAGCCCTCCCTACTCTGTCATTCCTGACTCAGAATGCGTCTCAAGAGGATTTGAACTCCTTACACCGCACTCTGAATCTAATTACTAACTCGTTTTTTTTTTGCAAGAAAAAAGAAAATTCAAGACACACTTATGTCTACTATCCTTCCCCCCCAACCAAATGAAACATTGTCCTCAATGTTTAAATGTAGAGAGATAAAGTATAGGAGACATTACCTAAAGCTTCTGTTATTCAAGAGAGATGACCTGAAAGACTCATAAAATAACATGCTAAAAATAAAATAAAATAAAGGACAAGAAAAAAAATTACAAACGGAGATTCAGATCCGATTTGCACTTTTTGTTTTGCCCTCCTGCCCAATTAATTTGAGTACTAGCTCGGTCAAGTTCATACTCAACTTCTTGTAATTTGTCAAGTAACTCACCAGCAGAAGTGGCAGAAACAAGGATCTTTCTCGCTGAATGAGAGATAAAATTTTGTTCCACAGCTGCATCAACAAAACTTATCAAAGGATCAAAGAAATTTTTAACATTCAACAAACCTATGGGTTTTTTATGGAGATTCAGTTGGGCCCAAGAGGCAATTTGAAAAATTTCTTCAAGGGTGCCAAAGCCACCTGGTAAAGCAATAAAGGCATATGAATTGATGAGCATATGTGTCATGCGTTCATGCATAGAGGAGACCTGTAACTCCGTGTCAACCGTTTTTCCAACGATGCTTTCTATGGCCAAAGCTTTAAGAATAACTCATAAAACTTGACTACCTCCTACATGTGCAGCTGTTGACACACAACCCATTAACCCGAGGCTACCTCCCCCATAAACCACATGAATCTTTCTTTCAGCCAGTATCCTACCAAGATAATTCGCTACTTCTACGAACTCTTCACTTTTACCTGGTCGAGATCCACAGAATACACATATCCTTTGGATTCGACGTTGTGAAGTTCCCTCCATGTCTATGCAACTCTCTAACTATATGTGAAGAAGAGAACAAGACATGTGGTTTTTATGGAGTGCAAAAAGGTATGCTAATGATGATATTTATCTAGGTAGCTCGGTTGTTTGTTGAAAAAGTTGACAATAATGTATAAAAATTCAAAAGATGATGAAATAAGACACCATAAGTCAAACAAAAGATACAAATTAAAAAATGACAGCTATGAGGTATTAAAATTAAAAAATGATGGCACGCATGCATATGTATAGGTAGTTGTGACTGTGGCTCACATCTTTCTCTGGTTTTACGTCCAGAAACGGCTTAAACACCTTCTATGAGTTGGGAATATGCTTCCCATCCAGTTTTCTTATAAACTGGCAAACAGGGTCGTTTTGAGTCAGATTCCCAAGGCTACAGCGTTCCTGCTCATCTCAGAATTGTGTCCACAAATTAAAAATTTCACGCTGCACAAGTCCATAAGAATGCGT
Organism: Boswellia sacra; assembly: GCA_013180625.2. Classification (NCBI taxonomy): domain Eukaryota; kingdom Viridiplantae; phylum Streptophyta; class Magnoliopsida; order Sapindales; family Burseraceae; genus Boswellia; species Boswellia sacra. The sequence continues at coordinate 2,235 of SNVD02016266.1, read as the reverse complement.
CTCAAGAGTCGTTCAGATATCATCCAAAGACTCCTTACTCAGTCCATTCTTGATGAACTGTAATTTATCCTCTCGATTGTTAGACAAATATCCCAAAGAGCGGCAACGCTGGTTACAAGTCCATCTTGCACATCTGGGACAAACTTGTAACCTTTTCGTTCTTCGCTTTTTGGCGTAAGAGCTTTTTCCCATACTTGGCATGTGAGACACAAGATTATCTAAAAATTCATAGGAAAATCGAACCTTGGCTTCAATTAACCATCTTACTTCGACAGGCATACCCTTACACATCAACATCCTTAGTCTTTCTGCACGAGCTTTGTAAATTTTAGGCAAATCATTTGGAGGAAGAGAGGGAAAATGTTTGTGCAGATTTGAGAGAATGGTGTCCATGCGAGAAAAGAAAGGAAAATGAATGCAAGGTGAGCAACAGTTTTTAGGGAACTGAAAAACCGACTTTAAATGTCACGAAGTACCGTATCCGTCACTTGACCAGGAAAAATCAATCCTTAAAAAAGATCGATTAAGGCAATGGACTCTTCGTTTTGGTCAAAATTTTCAAAGAATGGTTTTAACCGTTGTCCATTAACTTTAAACACTTTACCATTCTTTGGGTTCTCAATTTCAACTGCTTCATGAGGGAAAACATTTTTAACAATGAAAGGCCCAGTCCAACGTGACCGAAGTTTACCAGGAAATAAATGCAACCTTGAATCATACAAAAGAACTTTTTGTGAAGGTTCAAAAGATTTTCTAACAATGGATTTGTCATGAAAAACCTTCATTTTTTCTTTGTAGATTTTAGAATTTTTGATAGGTGTCTATTTATGTATTACTTTTATATCAATTCGTCCATGTTTCTTTGCTATATTCCGTGGTATTTTTAGGTTTTTGTGTGTTTTGATGTTTGTAGGAGTTTTGGAGCAACTTGCACAAAAATGGAGTAAAACCCTTCATTTTCACCTCTGCAAGTCAGTGATCTTCTCGGATTTAATTGTATTGATATACAATGAACCCGACGACATATTATATACCGTTGGAAAGCTCTCGAAGTCTATTTTCTGGAGAAATTTACGTTTAATAAATCCATTCAGTGTACCAAAAGTTGTAATCAAAACAGTGTGAGATGTATAAAAATATAAGTCCACAAGCACTGTAGCATGTATAATACGGGGCACTGTAGCAAGTCACTGTAGTAGAGTATTTAAACACATTTTAGGGTTTTATTTTGATAACTTGAAGAGGGGAGAACGTGGTGGAGGCTTCATCTTTGGATTTCTCTCATCTCTTGGAGTTCTTGAAGGAGATTGAAGGCTTGGAAAGAGGAAGAACTACAAATCCTAAGAGATTTCATCAGATTTGCTAAGTTTATCATTTCCCTTTCAATTTCTGGAATTGCTATGTATTGTATTGTATTTGTATTCTATCTGAATATGTGTAACTAAATCTGAATTGGTTGAGGGTGATTTCAAAGCCCTTGATATGGTTTTTATGATTGATTGTGCAAGGAATTGTTATCCAATTCTCTAATTGAAGTTGCTTGTATTTTCCCATGTTTAATGCTTATGATTGCTTGCTGGATTGTATTGCTTGCTGGATTATATTTGGGTGGCCAACTGAATATAATCTGGATATTGTCTATTGCTAGACTAGAATCTTGATCCGTAATTGTCTTGAATTTCTAATCCTTAGTAGCAAAATTGTGATCAGAGATTGCAATTGGAGAGTGTGTACCTAGAGTTTTAAATAAATACCGAGCTGGTGTGTTATATTGCTTAGATCAACCTGTCTTTCTTTTCATAATGCTCATTGAATTAATTTAGTATAAGCTTGTTTCTAGGATTGTTTAATGGACTAAGATTAAGTAAAGAGGCGTCTATTTAATTTAACACACAGTAAGGACACAGATTGGGAATAAAACAGAGCTTATTGTGTTTATCTACGGTATGATACAATTTCAAATGGGTAATTGGAATGATAATTCTACAATTAATTCGCAAATCCATATCTTGTGGTGGAGAATGATCCCGTGACCAGATTTCTGTCATTGATTAATTCCCATTTCAATTAAGTTTGCATTGTGTTATTCATTAATTACCGTCGTGTTCAGTTTTACATCTAGTTAATCAAACAACAAAACCCCCCATTTAGTTAATTGTTGCTGGAAATAACAAATTCAATTAGAATCAATCCTCGTGGGAACGATATCTTACTTATCACTTTATTACTTGTGCC